>JAUMHM010047237.1:0-15201 GCA_032362435.1 Melikaiella ostensackeni
CGCTCCTATGCGCTGATGATTACAGAAAAGACATGGTCTCGTTTCTTCGTCTTGTAAGCCCGCCAAAGAAAATTCGAACGAATTTGTCTGATTGTCAGACCTAGATCCAGAACAGTGACTCATGTTTCTTTCATATTTCATATTTCATTCTGTGTATCAATTTTTATCTCTAGACTTATTCTATCTTTCTCATTCACCATTCTTGACAATAAAAACTGAAATTGTGGTGCAAAACGGTAGCGGAGAAAAGCTGCCTTTTTGAACTGAAAAGAGGTTTCGCTAAAAACGTTATTTTAATTTTGGTATTTTGTTAATCTGTCATATTCAGAAAAAAACGTGTTCATTGAACACACTCGTTTTGTTGACGCATTTGTTTCACTTAAAATAAAGTTTGGTTAAGTGAACAAAATTTATGTTAAGTCGACCAAGTCATTTGTTTTAATCAACCAATTTTTTTGTTTCATTCGTTTATTTAATTTTGCTAATATATTTTGTAGATTCAGCTTAACGTTTTAGCTGTCCCCAACAGATAATTTACATTTTGTGGGAGTAAATCACAGATCCTAATTATGAGTTGCTGACATGATAAGGGCGTGTTTTATCAAAATTAAATTCCTAACTAGGCCAGCAGCTAGAATCGGAAAGCGATTTCTCTTAAGTTTTTCCTTGTTATGTTTAACTCATCACAGCAAGATATGTCGGTCGGATACCCCGTTTAGGTCCTGTTCATATTCGAAGATATCCAATCGATATTTTACAGGACGGGAACGCCAATATCCATGAGACATATTGAGGACATTCTGAGATATTCTAAACCAAAAGATAGCCAATATATGTTCCAATTTTATAAATAGCAAGACATGATATTGTACTGAAAGAGATATCTCAGAGATAGGTCGGGGATATCCAAATTTCATAAAATGAGATATCTACATGATGTCCGAAAATGTCCTAAGAATATTCCTAACAACGCATTCTCTGTAAAACAAAGTCAGTGAATCACACGCGGCGCATTCTCTTTGTTAATGTCAAAGATTCTTCGTTTTAATTATCGAAATTACTCTTGCGGATTTGAAGTACCATAGATTGTGAAATCTAAGACTTTCTTTTCATCAAAGTTCACAAGTATGTATGCCTTTAAATTCAGAAAATTAATTGTAGTGATATGCGGGATACATAAGTAGTCATGAAATGTATGTTTATAGGTTGACAACTTTGTACAGATTGATGTAACCTCAAATCGTTTAAAATTATTATAACTATTATTTATCAGACAATATTTAAGGTAAAAAAATGGCTTTCATTTTAAATACTACTGCGCCTGGATACTTTTCTACGGTTGAATTTCTCCTTTCAAGAAAGAAAAAACAAGTCAAAGAGCACTTGATGATTCAGAAGAAAATTCTGACGTTATCAAGAGCTAAAATAATTATGGTACTTTCAAAAACATTTTTAGGATATATTTTATTGATGTAATGTAATTTCGTGCGTTAATAATTTTTTTTTTAGTTTAAATATCATTTTATCATTTTATTTTATCAGTAGAATATTATTGGAATATCTCGGGCTTATTCACATGGAACATAGTGGGAATATTTTTTTAATATCCTGAAGACATTCAGACGACATCAGAGGGGTTTTTATAGGATATATTTAAGATATGTGAGATATCTTGAAGATATCTTATTCGGCATAAACAATAATATTTTAAAAGGCGGAAAAGGTCAACATCCTTGAGATATCTATGAGATGTACCAGGATATCTCTACGATTAATGAAGATATGCCAAGAACCCGCCGAGATATCCTCCGAACATACCAAGGATACCCTTTTCCTGTGAGGGACAACTTAGGCTCTACTCGTCCGGAAACAGAAGTAGAAAATGTGAAATATAAGAAAGTTTGTGTAATATTTTTAACTTTATTGAAAAAATTAAAAGGCAACGCTCCGAAATTTGTGAACGGGCTGCTTCACATAACCCTGGATTACACTGCGCCAGTTACACCAATCGTAATGTTTCTACAAGTTATTTCTTCAAAATGAAAGAACAAAAATTATTTGTATAGGTGACTGCAGACTTGACAATTTTATCTCACTTTATTCATGGCAAAAAAGTTCCTCTAATGCGTGTAAAAAGACAAGAGCACACATTGAGAGAACAAAGTTTTCGATCGTTCATAATTGTAAAGTGACATAAACAAAATTACGAACAATACAAAAAGTGTCAGTATCTCTTTGACCCATCAGAAGTTTTTCAAATCTCCTTGAGAAATTTTTTTCCTAGCATTTTGACCCTAAGGTCAATATAATAAAAAATTGTTGTATATTTTAGGAGATTCATCCAAAGTTGCTTCAGAAAATGATATCGAAACAAACCAACAAAAAAATTATAGTTGCATTACAATTTCTCATATACTGCACTTTAGTATTAGGTCTAACGTCCTATTGAGACAGTTTCTTAAAACAAGAACAAACGAAAAAAATATCGAGAAGAAAATTGTTCATCTCAAAGAAGTTTACAAATTTACTCCAGACAAATTTCTCATAATACGCATGGTTTTGGTTTTAATCGTGATAACACTTTTTGAAAAATAAAAAATTTCATTTTCCGGCAAAACTATGCGACATATGGAAAGAAGTACAAATAATAAATTGTTGCTTTTGAGAAGGCTTACAAAATCACCTGGAATCTCTTTCTGATAGAACTTACGGTTTTTTTTTAACATTGAAAATGCTATTGAAAAGTCGAAAATTCAAATTATCAGCCAAGAACGTGAGATACAAAACAAGGTTTGCATAAAATATTGTTCCCTTTAAAAATGTCCAAAAAATCTCCTTCCAACATTCCGTTCCTCAAAGCCGATAGAGCCTTAAGTAAGTTAATTTTTTTTTAATCTGAACTCAAAAAAAATTTAACAGTCCCTTCAAAAGTAGGGGTCTTGACTGTTTTTTAATATTTGCAAGTAAGCCTCTGCATATGCATTAGACTGTAAACTAAGTCGAGTAGTCTTTAGGACGTCATGTCAGACTGAATAGTGAAGTACAGATTCCCTATGGTATGGACGAATCTGCATCATACAGTTAATGTTTTATCAAGTCTCATGAATTTTTGTAATGCAGATTGTGCAGTTCGAAACTTAATTGTACCAAATGGGAAGTGATAGTGTGTAGATTTAAACAGTAAAATGGCTCCCACTAGAATCGCGGTAAATCACACCCACGGCAACGCTCCACAACTATGAGATAGGTGACCACATGGTACGGTGGAATCACGATGAATTGACGGCGAAACCCTCGTGAGTCCCAAGGTCACGGAGCGACCCAAGTGTGACAGCTCTTTGCACCCATCTCGCAAGTGCTCTGTCATTTTTCTGGTACATGGGTATGGTTTTGTGGTTACGAACCAGTGATGATTTCGCACTTTCGAGAGCACCGATGACGAGGACAATCATTTCAGCCGAATATCCTTTGTACACTCCTCGCAGCTCCCGTATGAGGTCTCGATACCTCTTTCCCTTTTCCTCCTCCTTGACTGTGATGTTGGCGTCGGCTGGAGCTGAGAATTCGATAACAAACATCGTTCGTTTTTCTTTGCCAAGGAGTACGATGTCAGGCCTTGAGTGTGCAACGTTTAGCCTGAAGTCGAAATTCCAGTAAATTTTACACAACTCGTTCTGGACAATTGACTCAATCTCTCTGGGAGCGTTTGGCAGATCAGGGTCGCGGTTAACACCACAAATTCGACAAAGATGGTAATAAAGCAGTCTTAGGGCCATATTATGCCTTTAGAGATACGACATTCCCGCGTGAGTGGGGCACCCGGATAGTATGTGCCATAGGTGCTAAGAGTGTGCAGGACACACTCTGCACCTGTCACTGGAAACTTCTTCACGTAAGATACGGCTACGATATACCAAGGTGGAAATGACACCGATCTGTCACGCAAAAATAAAACCTTCTATGCCTAAATTAACTCCAGATGATTTAAGGAAAGCAAACGTTAACTCCTTCGATAAGGACT
Organism: Melikaiella ostensackeni; assembly: GCA_032362435.1. Taxonomy (NCBI): domain Eukaryota; kingdom Metazoa; phylum Arthropoda; class Insecta; order Hymenoptera; family Cynipidae; genus Melikaiella; species Melikaiella ostensackeni. The sequence continues at coordinate 4,022 of JAUMHM010047237.1, forward strand.
GATCTTTTACATTTCTGTGAAAGTTTCCGCGCATTTTCTTGTCGTGAAGCTGTTCGAGGAATTTGTTTACCTCTCCTTTCTTTACATGAGCTTTTAGAAGTGAGACATCTAGATGAAGTAGATTTCCTCACTTCTGATGTTAAGATCCAGACCAATGGTGTTGACCAAGGTCATCGCTAACCGCAGCGGCATTAGTTCATCATTTTAATTTGTGTTAGACATGTAACCACATAAGTGGGATTTTTTCCCTCTGCGCATCTAGGGGATATTGGATTTCCTCGTCAGAAAAGTCGTCCCCAATGTTCTCACATGAAAAATTAGAAAAAATTTCGATGAATATAGTGTTTTAAAAATCACTCTCGATATATATAGAGTCTAAAAAGTTTCTTTGAAGATACAAAAGTATTGAAAATTTCAATCTATTTTCAAGAAAGTGGCATAAGGAAATGTCTCGAAAATTTCGCACTCATTGTAGTTGAAAACCTGAATGACTTTTAAATGACTCAAAATTGCTGCTGACTTTCAATTCGCTTACAACTGTTAATTTTATTTGTGATCGTTTTGGTAACGATCATTTGAATTTCCAGTGTACATCAGATATTATGATTTCAGGAATTTTCAAACTTTTCACGAAAATGCAGAAGATTATATGAGATTTCGAGGAAATTCAAAGTATTTCAAGCGAATTTAGACCCATTTGAAACACTATGAAGAATGTTATGTAATTCAAAGGGATTTAAAGAGATTTCAGGCGATTTCAAAAAAATTCTACAGACTACCGCGTGGAAAAGATGAGTAAGCCCCCGTAGGGGGCCCTCATGGATTGCCCTCAATCCTTAAGAAGTCCATGAGGGAAAACCATTCGTGGTCTCTCATGGAAACGACATGCTAATTCACAAGGATTCAACTCGCGCCTCCCTCATGGTGGACCCTATGGTTGCCCTCGTGGGTCCTTCGAAGTTGCCCCGACAGTGAGTATTAAAATTTTTTAAAATATCTTCAATCATTGTCTCCTCATCATTTGTGACAAAATCATCATGTATGAGAAATAAAAAATTTTTTAAAATCCCCTGCCGACTATCTGAGACGTTAAAGCTCAACTTCTGAAAAAGGTCATCATTTTTTTAACAAAAATTCAATTTTTGTAAGTCTGAACTAATCAAACATCAAAATTTGTAGTGTCAGTAAAATATTGACCTCTTGAGCTAAGAAATTTTAACCGATCAACCGTGATGACAAACGAGAAGGGCCCTCTGTTGGGGCCCTCGTCGGTTTTCTTCTATGGATTGTCAAAATGTTCCCCTTATCGGGGATATTTATGAATTCAAACTAATTTAAGAAAACTTCAAGAGATTTAGAGAGATTTCAACGATAGTTTGAAAAATTGCAATGGGTTTCAAAATATTTCAAGAAATATTACAAAATTTATAAAGTTTTGAAGTACATTCAACAAATATCAAGGAATTTCAAGAGATTCATGAAGACTCGAAAGTATTTGCAAAACTTTTAAGGATTGTCTAAATATTTCAAAATATTTCAAGGGATTTTATAGGATTTCTAGTTATTCCTCAAGATTTCCAGGGGCTTCAGAGGAATTCAAGTGTTTTCGAAACATTTTCAACAGGCTTAAAGAGTTATATTGAATTTTGAGTTATATAGAAAAAATGTTTGGGACTTCACGGATTTTAAAATTTTTCAAATAACTTCCACGGATTCAAGCTTTTTCGAGACTTTTTAAAAAGATTTCAATTCATTCCTGGAGATTTTGTGAAGCTTAGGAGAGATTAATAGAATTGCATGAGCTTCCTGAAGATTTAAAAGCTTTTGAAGAAATTTTAAAAAGTCTAAAAGGTTTCAAAAGCTTTCTGGGGTAGCAAAATCCTCATTTAATACTAAGGCATGAGTATTTCAAGAGAAAGAAATATTCATTTGTATTTTTTCATAGGGTTTGTGGCCAGTGAACTATTAGTTTTAGGCTGTACGAGCATGGTCCCTGCACATAAGGCTATCAGAATTACAGAGAAGTCGATGGATCCCAGCATCATGCACTAGGATAGCGCGCAGTGTTGACTCCTCCCACCCACGCAAACCATGTAAGTACGAGTTTTACAAGTGCTAGCAGCTATTGCTCGTTCAAGAAATATCGATTGTGACATTCGCAACATTTATCGAAAACCATGAAGTGAAATATTTTCGAGATCGAGAACGACTCAAAAGTACTCAATCTTAACTTTTCACTAGCTCTCGACAGCACAGGTGAACTGATTAGAGAGTTTTACTCTCGAAGTCAGGTACACAACGTGTCAAGAATCGGTTCGCTAAAGATGCTAAGCAAATGAGCTTCTTCGAATGTGAAAAAGATAATAAAGAGAACTAAGGGCAGATTTGTATACCAAATAATCCCAAAAGAGACACATTTCTATCTTAGTTAAATTACCATTCCCTATTGTGCAAAGAATTAATTTTGTGGCGAGTAGATTTAACTAACACATGTGTTAAGCAGAGAATTGATTATGTACAAATGAAGATGAAAAATTAGAGAGATTAATTAAAAAGGATATAAAGAAAAGAGATGAAAATTTGCTACTTGAATGATTAAACATATCTGAAGATTATAAAAATCGAGAATGAATAATCATTTGGCGCAGGAAAAATATATGTAAAATTAGGTAGAAATTTATGAATGAATGAGGAAATTTGAAACTGAAGCGAACGAAACTTTATTTATCCTCGCAAAAGACCCTATTTAAATTCGAAAGTATGAAATGAAACCTTGAAGACGAAGAAACAGAAAAGATTTACAAAACGTTCGAGTACAAAGAGAAAATGAATTTAATTAAAAACGAAATTAAAAGAACACTCGTATAAAGTCTGTCCGAAACTCGAAATTTTTTATATTATGCTGAACTATATTATACGAGCAATATATTAATGTCATATTATTATCTGTAACTTAATGGTCTCAAGAATATTCGTAGATCCTTTTGAGATGAAAAGTTTTGTTTGGGAGCATTTTTTAAACAATTCGAACAATTTTCTAACAATAATAACAATTTCACGGTTAAAAGAAAAACTATGCGTCTCATTAAAAAATTATCAATGAAAGGTTTGTGATTCCTTATGAAATAAATAATTTTGTTCACCAACATTTTTTTTCGTATCTCGTATGGTTTTGCTGAAAAGCCGATGTTTAAAATAATATTTTTCATGAATAGAACAAAAAATCTGCGTCTCATAAAAAAAAAATAGTTTAGAGCAAATTTGCACCAATTTCTCGAAAGAACTATTCTGCTTCAGACATTCTTCCCGTACCTCGTTTGCTCCAGACATTTTTTTCGTACCTTTTATAGTTTTGCTGGAAAATGGAATGTTTTATTTTTTAAATACCCTTTTCGAGGGATAAAACCAGAACCGTGGGTCAGAAATGGTTCCTTAACGACTTGCCTTCATCTTCAAGCCTTAAAGCAATGTGATGAAAGGCAATTTAATCGGATAATTCTTTCGAAAGTTACCGTGTTTACAATCGACATCGACGACAACGATAACGACGATAACAAACAGACATCGAAGTAACATGAATTTTTTCCTCAATCAGTGACTCCGAAAACGTCAAGATTTCATGAAATCCGCGAAAGCCAATGTTCACATAAAACCAATACCTTCTCATTAAAATGAAAACATAAAAGAGCAATAATTCGAACAATAACACATTTCTAAGATTGACAATTGCATAAAAATTCTTCAAACAATATTTAAACTAAAACAGATATTTTTTGAAAAATCAAGTGTCTCTGTTTTAAATCGTCTGTTGAGATCGAAATAAAATCTACTTTTTTATGAACCCTTTCACGCACCAAAAGCAGAACACAAATACACTCACAAATCAAAAATAGACTTCTTTTCCAGCTCACTAGAGACAAATTTGTAGCAAATTGAATCTGAAATTTTGAGAAATTAAAAAGGGACCAAATAATCTAGACAACAATCTAGTCACAAAATTGCTTAAACATGAAAAGTATTAGCTTTTATGTAGGTATAAGGATGACCCTTTTTGCCACGGCAGGTAGGCATTGGAAACCTTTTTCTAGGCTTGGAAAAACCTGCTTCAAAGCTAATTCGAGTGGAACAAATGACTCAAGGACAAAATCCATTTTCTTCTTACAACTAAAAATTAGGAAAGAATCGGAAACAAGTGAAAAAGAACAGCGGCTAAGTTTATTCTCTTTGATAAGATTTTTTCCTCGCTGTAAAAACTTTTAACGGCGGGCTTTGCGTATGCGTATTTGCATTGTTATGTACATAATTTTTATTTTTCCGAGTTGACATTTCTCACAGTTTTATGAATTTTTTTGACTGAATTATAAATACAAGTATGTCACATCTGAATTGTGATTGAAATAAACTAAGAAGCAATCTAATGAAATAAAATTATACTCCGGTCACAAAAACGGTAATTTGATAATTGATGGATTTCAGACCTCAAAAATTAAATTTAAACCTTGCCATTAGGGTGACAATGAAAAACCTAAATATTTTCTTTTAAATAGGGTCATCCCTTCAAATTTCTACTTGTAGCAAATAAATGAACTCGTGTTTCTTGTTTTTTGAAATAAATAATTCTAACTTATCCTTTAAGACATTTTTGAGCAATGTGCTGTTGAAAGTTTAATTTAGAAGGTTTCACTTTTAAAGTTTTGAAATGCGAAATTGATGATCAATGAAATTTTTAACGACACTAAAATGTTAATTTGCAAACAAATAATTCAATTATCTCCTAAAATGTTGAATTTTCAAGACAAAAGACGAATTTTCTACAAAACAGTTGACTTTTCAACCCCAAAATATTATTTTGCAACAGAAAAGTTAATTTTCTACCAAAACGTTAAGTTTTCAAACAAAAAAATAGTTTAAATTTTAACAAAAAGATTGAATTCTCAACTCGAATGAATTTTTGACCAAAAATATGACACTTCAACAAAATAGTTACATTTTCAACGAAATAATTAAGTTTTCAACTAAGCAGTAGAGTTTTTACCCAAACGAAATTAATTCTGAACTAAATAGAACCCAATAAGAAAGTCCAACTATTTTGGCTGAAAAGTTCCTGACTGAGGAATCATCTTTCTTGCTAGAAAATTTAACTGTCTCATAAAAAGTTCGTCTTTTTGGCTTGAAGTTTCAACTTTTTGATCAAAAATGCAACTGTCTGTGCTGTATGTTTAATCTTAAGTTTAAAAGTTTGAACGTTTTGTTGAAAATTCATTTGGTGAGAAATTAATCTTTTTTACAAGAAACTGCAGTAAGAAAAAAACCACAATAAAATATCTAATATATAAAATATAAATAAGTCTTATGTACAAAATTTATAAAATGTGTTTGAATCGAAGGATTATCAGTCTGTAAATAAATTGTTTATTTTGAACCACTCATATGAAAATACGTACAAATTGTGATATTAATCAAAACTATTAACGTTTTAAATAGATCTCTTCGACAAAGCTATAATGATACTAAAATACACTCAGTATTTATTTGTACATCATACTATGTATTTTTAAAGATGTTAGAAATATATCACACATTGATTACTGATTACTAATGTAAATTTAAACCAATATTATTTTAGATATTTCGGGCTTGAATTATTTATTTAACTTAACAATGGCTTTAATTACTTTTTTAGCGATAAAATATAATTACTGGAAATTTTTCTATTCAAAGTTTGCAAAGATTAGAAAAGGGAGAAGTCATAAACTTTCATAATATTTGAAATTATTCTAACTTTTGGATATAAAATTAAGAAGGTCAAAGTCTCCACTCATGCTTGAAATTAAAAAATTCCAATTATGATAGATTGCATTTTCATGTACAATTGAAAATTTTTAAGATCGATCTTGAATAATTTTCGATATATTAAATTGAACATTATTTTATTTGTTGATTATGTATTTATAAAATTTATAAAATAGAATAAACCAATTTAAGACACAGGAATGAAAGAACGAAAGCATCTCTGCGAACCAACTTCATGCTGCGAGCGGAATGTATTTGATGAGAACGGAATGCATTAGCCGCGTAAGATTGTGGACTATCATTAGCAACTATTTTTTTATGATATTCTGCCATTTTTGTTTAGCTAACGCAGGGAGCGTTTTGACGAATTCCCAAAAGTTTATTCAATCCAGTCAGAAAATAAAAGAGTTGATTACAAATACTTGAAAATAGTTTTAAGTATTTATTTCAATAAGCTTAGAAAAATATTTTTAATGCAGTTTAAGCATCCGCATATAAAAACGATGTGAAGAAGCCAAAAATATAATGATATGAACATGAGGCCAAAAAGCAAAGCGGAAAGCTATAAGATAAAAAAAACGCATCTAAAGGTATTACTAAAATTTTTTCCGTAGGAGAAAGAATTCTCGAATAATAATTTGATTGCTCCGTGGACATCGAGTTTACTATGAGCATGTTATATTCATATAAGATTGAAACCTGAATAGAAAATTGTTATTTGAACTCCTCACGAATTACGATCAAAAATGGGAAAGATGAAAATTGTTTTTGAATTTGATCAATTTGACGCCTGTTCTCAAAACACCTGCGATTTTGAGGATTACATTCTCATATGGACAGCCCTTACTTTTGAAAAGTCTTCACATTAATTAAATATTGCAATAAATACTTGAAGAAAAAACATTTTTGTCATGTAACAAAAACTGCGCTTGAATTTCAATGTGTATAAAAAAACTGGTTTTTGGTAGCTTTGAACATTTAAAAAATGCCAGAACTTTTTAAATTTGTAAACCTTGTTAACAAATTGGTATCATTGTAGATCGAATAATTTTCATTTAAAGGCTTTAAAAATTTAACTGTATTTCGAAATTAAACATTAAAATTTGTATCATTTATAATTAAAAATTTTCATTTTTTGAAAGAATAGTTGAAAATTATAGAATAACTTTGAATTAAATTCGTGTAAACTATATAACTTGTTGGATAATAAATAAATTTGAATTCGAAATTGACAACCAATTGTACAATTTTCTTTTTTCAAATTGAAAGTCTGAATGATTGAATAACTTTAAACATAAAACGTTCCCAATCGAACAGGTTAAAATTCAACTGTACAGGAAAGACCTTAAATGTTTTTTGCTGCAGTGCAAAGATCCTGAATAGCTATATAAGGAATGCAAATGAAATTCTTCAAATTGATTACACTTTTGCAAATGTACTTCTATAAACTACAGGCTTTGAAAATTGCTTTGATTCTATTTCCTATATTTTTTTGTAATAATTAATGATGAATTAAATATGTAAGGATTATGAATACCGTAAAACGGGGCTAATCAGGACACGTTAGGGAAACCGAGCCACCCATAATTTTATATTTTATACTTTCATTTCTCTTTTTCTGCAATCCAGTATTCTTCCACATAATGAGAATAATTGACTTTTTCTTTTTCATTATTGTGCGAGGCTGCCTAATTTTTTCAAATCCGCAAAAAATTGAAAAAACTCAAAAATTAATATAGTGCCGGCTCTTTTCTGAAATTAAAAATTGGCTTTTTTATCGAAAAATATGCGAGATACGCGTAAAAGTTGAAAGCAAAAATAGTTCTGCTACAAATGACCTGTAGAATGTTCTTATTCCATTTTTGATATTTTCAAACATTTTTTGAGTACCTTCAAAATGTGTATTCTTACTCATAGAACGTATTCCAAAGACGCTTAAAAATATCAAAAAATGAAAGAAGGACTTTTCATAGGTCTCTTCAAAGAGAACATTTTTCGTTTAAAACTTTTTCCCGTATCAAGCATATTTTTCGACAAGACCCAAATTTTTCATTTTCAGGAAAATACCCGCTATTTTATTAATTCATTTTTTTTAAATTTCATTCCGCATTTCAAAAATTTAGGCAACCCTCAACGATAATAAAAATTAAAAGTCAATTTCTTGTATTTTCACTCAGAAAACGTTCTGAAAAAACGCTTCAAAATAATAAAAAACGACAAGAGAACTTCTTGTAGGTGTCTTCATGAAGTATAATTTTTACAATAAACTTTTTCTAGTATCAAGCATATTTTTCGAGGGTGAAGTACTCCTGGAATCTGGTCTACATTCTCTATACAATCTCGTGCAATCTCACGCAATCCTTTATAATGCAATGCAATCTTTTACAATCCCTTGTAATCCCGTCTTACAGAAAAATATTATACAAAAATCATCATAGGTCTATAATGATTTTACTATGTATAAGAAATTTCTTAAAATTTTTTCGCGTTTCTAGAAAGATCATCATAAGAGAGTCAGGATAGAGATAAATAATGTTGAAATATTGAATAAATTGATGTGGAAAATAGAGGAACCACAAACGAATGATGTGTTCGTTTACTTGAAGTAGAATTTCAAATTACTACAAGGTACATATTTAACAGGATTCCAGAGATTTCAAGAAATTTCATAGAATTTCAAAAGAGTTAGAAGATTTCAGTATATTAATCGATTCGAAGATTTCCAAACTTGTCGGGGGATTTCATGAGATTCCAAAGGATTTCAATTATTTCGAGAGACTTCCACGCATTTCAAGGACTTTAAAAGATTTTATGCGATTTTCGAACATTTCAATTAATTTTAAACGATCTGACCGTTCTCCAAGATATTCAAAAATATCTCCACGAATTTCGTAAGATTTTCAAGGAACTACAGAGGTTTTAAAAAATTTCCAAACATTTCCAGGGATTTCAGGGAATTCCAAAAATTTTTGAGAGTATTCAGAAATTCCAAGGAATTTCAAAGAATTTTGTTGGATTGTCAAAGATTTCAAGAGATTTCGAGGAAACTTTGTAAGATAACTGGAGTAAACTGAAATTTCAAGGAAATTCAAAGATTTCAAGAAGTTCCAACGATTTTTTTCTAGATAACTGTAATAAATAGCGGAATCTAGTCAATTTTATTAATTTAATTTGATTCAATTTAGGATATGATTTCTACTCATTTGAATGGACTCTTGCGATTTCCAAACTCTTCAAAGGACCTTAAAGGATTTCGACGAATTTCTAGAGAATGTTAGAAAATAAATTAAATTCAGGTTCTTCATTATGACCCTAATGCGAAGGGTTGAATTCAATTTTTGAGCAGGGTCTGGAATCCACCTATTGTCAAAATATCGTTTTTGCGATTAGAGTACCGTTTTATTTCGTGAGATTGCTTTTTACTTTATTTCAATCACGATTTAGATGTGATGTACTTATGTTTGCATTTCAGCCAAAAAATCCAAAAAATTGTGAAAAATGTCGATACGGAAAAATGAAAAATATGCGCATAACAATACAAACACGCATAAACGAAGCCTGCTGTAAAAAGTTTTTTAAACGACGACAAGATATTATCAAGAAGAATAAAGTTAACTGCTGTAGTTTTTCACTTGTTATTGATTTTTAAAAATTTATCCTTAGTTGGAAGAAGAAAATGGATTTTTTCCTTGACTAATTAGTTTTAATCCAGATGGTTTCAATGTAGTTTTTTACAAGCTCAGATTAATGGGATCTTTTGATTTTTTTTTTAAATATCTCATTTTTGCCGCTAAGAAATAGTCTACGATTTTATACTCATTTAGGGCTCTCGATCTATGCTAAGCCCGATCACGTAGTCCTTTCAACGTTTTTCAAAGTTAGTTATGCTTATTGTTGGAGGATTTGACAAATCACGCCTAGGGCGCGCGTCTGTCGAATCTCGCGCTTCGCGCTCGATAATGTATTTACCTTGCGCTGCGCGCTCGATCTTTGTATTTCCCGTATATTTGTACAGAAGCCTTTTGAAATTAAGATTTAAAACTATTGACATCTATACTTTGGTGATTGTCAATTCTCTTTTGTTATAACTTCTTCGGCTTTAGCGAATACATTCTCATCACTTGTCTCGTGAAATTATCTATATTATGTAGAACTCTGTTATAATAATTTCATGTTATATTAATTTCTGTACCACAATTTTCTTAATTATTCATGTTCATCACTTAAGAAATTATATTAGTGTTTTATTATTATAATTTTTTATAATTTTCAAGATTTGTTATAAATTTGTGTCTAGGGAGCCGTAAAAAGTCTATTTTTGATTCATAAGCCTATTTGTTTTCTGCTTTCGGCGCACGAAAGGGTTTATAAGAAAGTAGACTTCAGTTCTATTTCGAAAAAAATTGTAAAACAGAGACATTCGATTTCTCAGTAGACATCTGTTTTGGGTCAAATACTGTTCGCAGAATGTTCAAGAAATTAGCAGTTTTTTTAAATGTGTGATTGTTTGAATCATCACCTTTTCTATTTTGAAATATGAAATAATAGAAATGAATTAGTTCTAAGTCATTTTACGATGGAAGTAAAGTCTGACGGATTCACGTGTCGTTATTCGAAAAATTTAAATTCTTTATTTTTAATATTATTTTTCACGATTGAAAGAAAAACTATGCGTTCTATTGAAAAATGGTTGTGAGAATATTTGTAGATCTTTTTGAGATAAGCAATTTTGTATTGTAGCATTTTCAAACCTTTTATACTTTGACCAGAAAATGGAGTTTTTCATTTTTAATAACATTTTTCACGATTTAAACAAAAGCCGTGCGTCTCATCAAAAAATAGTTTCAAGCAAATTTGTACACCTTTCTCAGATTAACAATTTGGTTTTCCAACATTTTCATCGTATCTCTAATACTTTAGCTGGAAAATGGAATTTTTTATTTTTGAAATACCATTTTAGATGGATAAAACCATAACCGTTGTTCAGAAGTAGCCGGTAAACGAATCGACCCTTCTTCTTGTTTCTGAAAACCTATGCTAAATCACAATTCAATCTGATTAGTCTTTCAAGAGTTATCCAGTATACAGATGACAACAACAACGACAACGACAGCAACAGACAGACAGACACCATCGTAAAGCTTATTTTTTCGGACTAGGGAATCTGGAAACATGGATATTCATTGAAATTCAAGAGCGGTCAGTTCCTCATTGACTACTAAGGCAAAAGTATTTTAAAATAAACAAATACTTATTTGTGTATTGTTTTCATAGGGTTTGTGGAGGTCAGTTACACCAGCCCCCCCCCCACCCGCAATCATAATTTTAGAATTTCTTCAGCACACTGAATTGCGCCCCAAATGCGCTCATATGCGCCATCAATATAA
>JAUMHM010047327.1:0-15198 GCA_032362435.1 Melikaiella ostensackeni
TCAGTTTTGAGGTTAGGTCCCGGTTCCAACGCCCTTAACTTAATTTTTTTTAAATTCATGAAGTACATTAAAAATCAATTCATAGGTATAAGGGAATGATATAAATTTACCGAATTTCAAAATTCCTAAAAATTGAAAATTACCAAAAAAGGGAGGTACAAATATTATTCTAAACGAACATTAATCATTCCAAAATTGTAATGAAAATACCCGGGGTAGATAATCCAATTTTATTTTGTATTCCTGGCAGAAATTTTGAAATAATTCATCCAATAGCTTACGAATGTTCAAAAAGCACAACTATAAAGTATACAATTTTAATAATTCGAGTTTCTCAAAAAAACTGCTAAATTACTTTCAGAATTTTAATTGAATTTATGGAGAAAAAAACTTTTTTTTCTTATTAAATTTGAAATCAAATAAGACATCTTTCGACCTCTGAAAGTTACTATTCAAAGCTTTTAACCTCAAACTTTTTATTTCTCAAAAAGCTATAAGAATTGAGAGGACTTGATCGTGAATATCATAAAATATTACGTTTTTCAAAGTTTGTCTCATATATGTACTGTATTTTTCAGGTCAGCAGATTGCAAAGGAAATATATACATATATAAACATCAATTCGTGGGTTAAAGTATCTTTCCTCACTTTCTAATATCTGTAAATCTAGGAAAAATAATTTTTTGCTGGAATCACAAATAACATTTAGGTTACTTTATTTGAGGCTGAGTTTTGATCTTGAATCAAAGTTTCCATTTATTAAGGTCGTCGTGCCAAAAATCAGACCTCTGAAAGAAAAAAGTTTTTCTATGATTTTAAGAATCAAAAAAATGATATTACTGATGATGTCATTTCAAATAACAACATTATTTTCAATGAAAAAATTCTAAAACTTACAAAAAACAGTTATTTTAACAATGTTTTATGAAATGAAATTTTTCCTTACGATCGCTTCGCACGGATTTTTGAAAAACAGTTCAATTTAAATAAATAATGGCATTTCTTGTCGGGAAAAGCATTCTCTACAACTTTGCTGTTTCCAATTTTGAAAGTCAGTTTTTGAATGGCTGAAATCGTTAAAACAATTTTTTGAAAAGGGACCATTTTTTAAACAAACAACTATATTTGAAGATTATTTACTCATTTTCCAAATTGGAAACAGTAGAGTTGTACGCAATGTTTGCCCGAAAAAAATAAGCCAGATTTATTCAAATTGAACCATTTTTAAATAGTTGGTAAAAGGGGACAGTAAGAATAATTTCAGTTACAAAAAATATTGTTAAAATAATTATTTTTCGTATGCTACAAACTTTTTTTCATGAAAATAATGTTCTTTCTCTTGTAAGACATGATTGATAATATCACTTTAATTCCTAAAATCATAGAAAACTTTTTTTTTAAAGACCTGATTTTCGGCACGACAACTACCTCAAATGAAAATCCCATTTGAGAAAAAATATACATATTTTGTGAACTGAAATGTTTAATTTATCATTTCTTTTTAAAAATTTAAAGGAGTTTGTCCAATAATCTGAATTTTCGCTAAAACATTAAAGTACATTTCAAAATTTTCTCTATTTTACAAGTTTCAAAGAAACTTTTCACATTATTTTCAAATTTTCAACTGAATTAGTAGAGAAAAAAGTACTTTTTCAACATCTACCTGGAACTAAAAGAAAATCTCTTTGGCCTCTAAAAATTATTATCAAAAGGTTTTGAGCTGAAACTTTCTAGTTTTTGAGAATCTATCAAAATTGAAGAGACTTCGTCGCTTATATGCTAAAATATTTAATTTTTATATTTAATTTATATAGATAACATACTTGCATAGTGTACTAGCTTTATAAGTTAATCTAAACATCGAAAATGTAGTTTTTAATTTTAAGTCGCGTTTATTTAAAAAAAAAAACGATTTTTCATAGCTACGCCAACGTCACTTTATCAGCATTTTTAAAAATTGGACCTTTTATATGGTTAAGGGAATCTGATATTCTGTTTACGTTCTTATCATTTATGATGGAAGGTATTCAGATTCATGTGAATTTGGACCTATCCAGTTTTCATTAATTCTCAACGTTTTGAGACCTCCGGAGTCAGAAAAAACGATTTTTACGATAATGTCTGTCGGTCTGACGACACGATAACTTACGAAGAAATTTTTTTAAACAGAATGTCCTTTGATAAACCCTTCTGTCGTCCAAAAAGACTGGTCAAGATCGTTAGTCAGTCTTCTACCCCCAATATTTATGGTTTTTGCCATAAAAAACAAAATTTGAAAAATTAAAACGTCATATTTCCCACGCAACCACGCTAGATACAATGAATAGACAAGAGACCAAAATTATTTGTTTAGGGGGAGTCTACAAAACTGCCTGTAACCGTTTAATAATAGGGATAATAGTTTTTGTTTTAAACGTAGGAAATGGCATAAGAAAATCGAAAATTCAAATTTATAGCTAAACAACGCAGAACGCAATAGAAGGTCCAACAGCAAAGTTTCTCGCCTTAAAAATACCTACAAGATCGCTTTTGTCAATTTTTTGATAGTGCCTATAGCATGGCAGGAAAATCTGAATTCTTACATTAACATCATTTATGATGGAAGGTATTAAGATTCATGTGAGTTTGAACCTATTCAGTTTTCATCAATTCTCGACGTTCTGAGACCCTCTGAGTCAGAAAAAATGGTTTTTATGATAATGCCTGTCTTCTGTCGGTCTGTTGGCCTGTCTGTCTTTCAACGAGCCTTCTGCCATTTTTCTCCTTCTAATTAATCACAGACGTCAATAAGCAATAAATTCGTGATATAATTGTGTAATATTGTGATTTTGAAACTAAGAGTACAAAATGACTTTATTATTGTATTCGGCATTTTCTATTTCTGAAAACTGTAATTAAATTTGATAATATACTTTAGTGAAAAGAGAGGTTATGATCCCGCAGATATCTACCTCATCTGCAGGTCTACGGGATTACTCTAAATATAATGTTAATATTCATGAAGTTTTCCATAATTTTAATGTACTCGTATGTATATCAGCGATACCCATGATTTAATCTTATAGCATTAGAATTATCTAATGACTTTTGAAAATAAAAATAAATCATTCAAATTGAATGTTCTCTATAAATTCTCTTTAAACTTCGGTAATACAGGTATACCGGTATGACACCGCTAATATTACACAAATTAAATTACCGAGAATTTAAAAACTCTAGTAATATTTCGTTATATGAAAGAATGAAATAGTATTTGAAAATTACTGAAGTATATTCGAATAAACATTCGGATTTATTTGTTCTAAGGAAGAGGCAAACATTTCAGTGCAATTGATGTATAATTGGACTTCTTCTGGATGTTCAGTTATTCATGGGTTTTTGCTTTCAGGTATGCTGAAGCATAGAGAAAGAACAATGTAAAAAGAGTGCATCGAATCCTGCAATTCTGAAATCGCTTTAATTTATTTAGTGTTTCGATTGGAACGAACATGTGCATTGTGGAAAGTACTTTGACAAACAGCATGCATATGTACTCGTATGTAACATCATTTTGAGAAGCTTTTGAAGCTCTATTGTGCAAAAAGTTGGAGTGTGTCGCCCGAGGCTCTACTCTAAGGGTATTTGCTACACGTGCTATGTTCCATGCCAAAACATATCGAATATATTTACTTCTTTCTCATGTTTTGCTTCCAAGTATTCGAAAGCGCGTGCTCCCAAAACGCAATAGGCCACCACCAGAGATACGAGGCTCACATGTGAGAAAACGCATTTGCAGAATTTCCATAACAGATGTAGAAATCTCAAACACCTTGACGGATTTTCCACATCCATCGAATCAACAACGTCAAGTCGAGGAGGCATTCTATATTTTTCAAGGAGCGAATGAATTCAAATAACGATCACATCCCGTTCGACTTGAAAAGTTACAGTCACTAAACTTTTTTTTAATCTCGGAAAAGCACAAGATAGACCCGAACAAAACACCTTTTTCGAGTAACGAATTCTAATAGTGGATAAAAGTTGTATTTACCCAGGTGGGTAAACCTGGGAGTGCGACCATGCCTTAATATGTATACCCTATGCCAAAATTAAGGGCTCATTCAAGGTACATATAGTACCCACAAGAGAAATTTAGGGCTCTGCATTTTTTTTTTTAAATGCATGGTACTACCAGCTTGACGTTAAGCTAGCAGTGCCACGGTAGAAATATTTGTTGCACCAACTTCTTTCTTCCACAGGAATTTTTGGGGCTTAATTAGAGCTCCTGCATGCTCCAAAAACCAATTTGTCCAAAACACTGAAAAACTACCCTAAAAAATAAATATGCAGTAAACATAAAAGTGAGTGCATCAGAATTAAGAGCTATTTTAAGGCTCTCCAACACTCCCAAAATTTATTTTCAAAAACCATCCTTTGATATTTAAAAACTACCCCAAAACCAGAAGGACTGCTCAAGACAAGAAAAAGTATAGCAAGAGTTTGGAATATTTTCTAGCCGTCCGAAAGCATCAAACACTATTCCGAAAATCACTCCTCATACTTAAACAAAATTTTACTAAAAACAACGTCTAACGCTGGGAAAACGCCGCTACACAAAAATCACTAAACTAACAACATATTACCATTTTATTATACAATGTTTTAGGATTTACTAATAAATTTATTATTTAATTTTTTATGATTTTATGCAAAAAAAATTTCCTTTATGTTGTAAGAAAAAGTGAAATCTTACCAAAAACGTCTATGATTCAAACACTCGACCAAGAAGTTTAAAGGTGTTAAAGGCTGTAAAGGTATTTAATGTTTAATTGCTAAGGTAAATGACAGAAGAGAATATGCAATAAATCTAAGTTATATTTTTGGAGCAGGAAGGGGCATTAAATATTTTGGCGAGATCATTTTAATTTTATGAATTTTATAAATTAAATCTTTGCTGTTTAAATTCAGGGTATCTAGAGACTCGGGGAGGCCGAAAAAACAGGAATTTAGTGCATTTTGAAAGATACAGGAAAAAGCTGGCAATTCATGAAAAGATCCGGGAAATATGTGGTCATAAAGAGACATACGCGATAAAAATGTGATAAATCCATTTTTTTTAAATTGAGATTATGAAGATTTCTGTGCGTTTGGATTATCATCAATTCTATTATCAAACTCAAGTTGGCAAAACAGATTTTTTCTTCTCTGTTTTAACGTCTATCCATAAATTAGAGTGAAATAAAAAAAATTATTTCATATTACAGATTCATTACGTATCATTATTATTACTTTGAACTTTTATAATTAAAATTGAAAATATAGTAACCACGCATAAAATTATCTTCGGATTTCATATATGAGCAAGAAGTTGTAAATTTGTATCACTAGAACATGAGTAATCAGTGAAATATGCCTTTGCTGAATCATACGTGAATAAATCCATTTTCGTTTTGTTTATAACTTCAACAAAGTATTGAATTAAAAAATTGGTTCTAGGGACATTTAAGATCCTGAAACAAGGCCTAAATTTCTGGGAAACAAAAAAATTGTCGCAACAAATATTTCTACTATGGTACAGCTAGCTTGACGTCAAGCTGGCAGTGTCAGGCATTATTTTAAAAAAAATGAAGAGCCCTAAATTAGGCTTTTGTGTACTAAATAAGCCCTAAATGAGCCCTCAATTTTGGCATAGGGCATTCATTGAATGGGTAACGGCACAAAGAAAGCGAAAACTGCTGATTAACTTAATTTTCAGTTTAATGTTAAGAGATGGTTTTTGAAAATCAATTTTTGGAATGTTGGAGAGCCTTAAAATATCCATAAATTCTGGGACACTCACCATTATGTTTATAGTAGGTATATTTATCCAAATTTTAGTTCGATCGGATAATATCTTCTGTTCTATGTATAGATTGAAACATTCAAATTTTGGAAAATTTAAAAAACTAGCAAACAAACACGCGCGCTTTGCGCGCGATTATTGTCATCTTTCTTATTTCTTATCCATTTTTTAAATGAAAATTTAGGGTAGAAGTATCATTTGTGACCGCGTTTGTCCCATAAGTAGCCATTTATACAATATTTACATATCTTGGGTCTTAAGTTATATTGCACTGAAAAGATCTAAATTATTCAAAAATACGGGTTTTTAATTAATTAAGCACTTTACTTATAAGTCCTGATACTTAAAATATGTCAATATATTAGAAAATGGCCACTAACGGTTCACTGGAAACAAACCCTGTAAAAACAATATACAAATAAATATTTGTTCATCTTAAAATACTTTTGCCTTAGTTAATTCTTTTGAATTCTTTTAAATTCTTTTGAATTATTATGGATTTTATTAAATTTAAATTCATTTTGAATTCGTATTAAACTCATCGAGTTCTCTTGAATCCTCTTGATTTCTTTTAAATTCACTCCAATTTTACTAAAACCAATGGAATATTTTGGATTTTTAGATTTTTTTTTCAATTTATTTGAATTCATTTTGAATTCACTCTGAATTCTTAACAATTGGGTCTGAATTTTTTGAAATTCTTATTATTTCTTTTAAATTCACTCAATTCTAGTTAATTCAATGGATTTTTTTTTAAAGTTTTTTTTCATTTCATCGTGAAGTTTTTTAAACACACATTGAATTCTTAGGCGTTTAATCAAATTTGTTTATATTCCTTGAATTTTTCTAAATTGACTCCAAATTTAAAGATTTTAATGAATTTTTTTGATATTTTTGAATTTTTTTAATTCACCTTAAATTTTGATCAATTTCAATGAATTCTTCTCATTTTCCTTAAATTCCTCTAATTTCATTTGAGTTCTATTTAATTCTTTTTTTTTTTTAATTTTTTTCAATGCACTTAAATTCTGTTGAATTCGCCCTGATTTTTGTTCACTCTCATTTTTCTCAGTTGGATGGAAATTTTTTGATTTTTGAAGTTTTGTCCAGATCACTCAAATTCTTTTGAACTTCATCAAAGTATCTTGAATGCCCGTAAATTCTTCTAAATTCTTTTAAATTCACTCCAACTTTACTGAAATCAATGTACTTTTCTGGAATTATTTAAAATTCATTTGAATTTAACTTAAATTGATTCGAATTCATTCTGAATTGATCTTGAATTCGTTCAAATTCACCTGGAATTAATATAAATTTCCTCGATTTTTTTTTATTCAAAAGAACATTAGTCACATTATCAATGCACATTAATCACTTTCAGTCAATTTCAGTCACTTTTTGGGTTAGAAATTAGTCACTCTTGGTCATTTTTTCGCTTTAAGTAGGTGAATTTTTCACTTTTTTCAAGTAAATTAGTATGTAGCAGCCCTGAAAACTCCTTTAAATGTTTAGAAATCACTGGAAATCCTGCGAAACCCCTTTCAAGCCTTTGAAAATAACTTGAAACCTTGTGAAATCCCCTGAAATACTTTGAAATTCTTCAAAAATCCTTAAAATCTTTTAAAATAGTTTGGAGTCTCTAGAAATATCTTGCAATCCCTTGAAATTTTTTTAAACCACTTGAACCTTTAGAAGTTTTGTAAGATCCCGTGAAATATTTTGAAACCGATTGAAAACTTCTACAAAAGCTTTAAAATCTCTCTTAATTCTTTAAAGTCTCATAAAATTAGTTAAAATCCATGAAAATCCTGTGAAATCCTTTCATAGGTTATGAAATCTCAAAATATTTTTGGAAATCTCTTGAAATATTCTTGAATCATATAAAATTCTCAGAAAACTTGTCAAATGCCTTGAAATGATTTGAAGTTACTTGCAATCCTTTTGGAAGTGCTGTAAAGTCTCTTGAAATATTTTGAAATACTTTGAAAATTCCTGAAATCTTTTAAAATACTTTGCAATTGAAAAAAAAATCTTTGAAATCCACTAACACCTTAAAAAATCTTGTGACATGCACTGAAATATTTTAAAATGCATTGAAAATGCTTCAAATTTCTCAAAATCCCTTGAAATCTTCTTAGATTGATTAAAATTTATAGATATTCTGTGAAAGTCTTTGAAACTTTTCACACTTCTTCACAATCTCTAGAAATTATTTGAAATCTCTATAAATCCTTTTAAACCCTTTGAAATCTCTCAAAATTGAAATATTTCGCCATCATAACGATTACAAATTAAATTAACAGTTGTGAAGAAATTCATGATTCGAGAGCCAATCAGTTTTTCAAGTACTATCAGTGCAAGATTTTTGAAATACATATTTCGTTACACCACTTTTTTTAAGATAGAAAATTTCTATAAACCAAAAAATTATGTTGAATTTTTTGTAGGTGCAGTTTCTGGTAGTGAATAATAAAATAAAATCAGAAAATGAAAAACATAATTTTTCCTCAAGCTAAAACTTTTTTAAGATGTGCAAAAAAAGAACAAGTTTTTTGTATTATGTTAACTAAACATTTTATTGGCAAAATTCAAACATTTCGTGCTTGAAATTTCTTTAGCTTAAATCGAAGATACAAGTCATTTATTCGCTATCACAGAAAAAAAATTGTTTGTGGTGTGCTAGATCTAAAAATTTATCAAAAAAGACCAAATTCACGATTCTGAAACCAGGAAATTTTGTTTTTCCATGATAACAAAAAATTGGTATGTTTCTTCGATCATCGCAAGTGCAGTTGACATAATTCAAGGAACTTTTTTCCCCCATTTTAAAAAAGTTCTAACTTGAGTACAATTTTTTTTTGTCCCAAAAATTTAAATTTTCAAATCTATACACAGAACGGAAGATACTATCCGATCGAACTAAAATGTGTAGGGCTTACTACTGTTGCGCAATTACTACATTCACTCACTATTAGAAGCCGCTACTCAAGAGAAGGTTTTCTCGGCCCACTGTTTCTCACCATTCGAAATCCAAAAAAAAGGGTCCCGTGTTCCATTCACAGCACTTTCACTTTTTAAATATTTTTTGAGTAGAGGGAAAATAAAAATTAAAGGTAAGCGAAGTTAAATTATTGATGATAATGAGATTATATGTGAGAGATGATTTATGTAGCGACTTGATAATTGTTATTGGTTTGATTGTAAAGTAAGGGGGCGTAATTTTGAAAAGGAGAAATAATTACCAAAATGAAAGGGATTTTTGAAATTGAATTATCTTTTAAAGTTGCACGTGACGACGACGGAAATTGACGCTGATATTTTGGAATTGTTTCCGCTCAGTACGTCGTAAGCGATTTCGAGAGAGAACTAAGAACTACGGCATGGAACGAGAGCATTTGTGTACTGCGTGGAACGTGCCAAAATTATCCTCTACCCAATATCTAATATGTGCGATTCAACGCAGAAAATTGCCTCTGCTGCGGTAATTTTCTTTGCAAATTGGCTTGTAATAAAATTGTACTACTCCGCTGAACTGCATGAATGCACTTGAAGTGTGCAGTCTGCAGAGAGGGCGTATGCTCCTTATATGTAGGAATGAGTGAATCATTTCTCAAAATTCGAAATGAAATCTACTTCCTTATGAAAATTTTTGGTGTACTGAAAAAGGAACACCCAAAAAGTTCATAAATCAAAACAAGACATCGAGACTATCCGCTTTTCCGGCTCATTAGAGACAAATGTACAATAAATGTACAAACAAAGAAGAAAAAAGAGGGAGAAAGAGGAAAGAGTCAACCAAAACCAACCTCACACTTTCTTTTTTCGATCTTTTTTCTACTCCTGGAGACCAACATGTTTCGAAGCCAAATTAGACTTCCTCATTAGGGGCAATTCACAGGATAACTACAGTTATGAATAATGAAACATATATTAATTGTGTATGTGTGCATAGCACCTTTTTTTAACCAAATTCAAATAGATTTATTAAATTAATTAACATTCTTATTTGAAGTTCCTTTCTTATTTTTTTTGTTGAAGTCAAAACATATTTTCTTGGTAATATAAAATATCTCTTTTGGAAAAACCCGTGCACAAATTTCAGCATGGCCCTGGTCGGGGCCAGGTCTGGCAGAATCTGGCCCCGATCGGGCCTCCCAGTCAGGGCCAGACTCGAAATGAAACTCCAAATCTGATCAGGGCCAGCCTGGGGTATCCATAAGGCAAGCCCGATCATGCCCTGACCAGGTGCCTTCTAATTTTTATTTATAAAAATATTATTAACATATTATTCATTCAATGAAAAAGTGAACAATTAATTGAGAATATTAAACTTCATTATTTAAATATTTGAAAACAATTATTATTAGTTTTACAGAAAGTTTAAAAGTCTTTGTCATCTTTCGCATCAACTATCCTTGTACCATATTAAATAATGAACTTTATAAAAATATTTTGTAAAAAAGTGAAACGTGTCAGTGGTTCGTCCTAAGCTTTCTTTTTCCACCCCAATCTTTTGCGTTGCTGAACACGGAGCCGATGTGCAGCAGTGTATCGTCCTCAGATATTTTGTATCGTTCAGAAATCAAACCTGCAAAGAACTCTTATGAATTACGTGTAAAGGAAAAATATTATTATTGGCGGAATAAAATTAAATACGTTATCTAAATTTTCTTACCCGTAATGCATAAGCGCATGTGGTACTCTTCGAAAAGTTCTTTTGTTGGAACCTATCTCATTGCCGCAAACGTCTCTCGACAAATATTTCTTCAGCACCGAGCTAACAGACCTTTGGATTACATTATCCTGATCTATGTACTAACTCATAAAATACCAATCGTTTATTAATATTTATCGGAGAAATACAATCTAAACAAAGGAGAATTTTTTATAAACATATGTATAATTCATTAAACAAAAGTATAGTATAAAGCACGTATGAAAAATTGTTTATATTAAAAAATTTATGTTTATCAAAAATTACTCCAAAAGCATTCACTCCAAAAACTTTAATGTGTAAAAGTTCGTTTTTAACAAATCGAAAATATTAATTTATACCTGATTTGTATATACAAATTAGAAATTTAGAAAAAATTATATTGTATCATTTATATCTTGAATACATCACATATATAGTCACAACAAATTGAAAAAAAATTCTTAATTATTTTTAAGTTAGATTTGATTGTGAATATAAGTAATTACTTACTTACGTCTTCATCAGCATCTTTATTACGTAAATAAGAAACGGCAGCAATGAATCTATGCTTCCTCACCCGCAAAGTACTCTTCGCCTTTGGCAATATTTATAAATTGAATATATCATTTGCGCGCCGTACACTTATACTACAACCTTTTGACTTACGCGGAAGACTCATGCGGAGACATGACGTGAAGACAAAAGTCTCGAAACTGCGTGATTTCGGGCTGTATTTTCAAATTATCATTATGCAAATTTCGAGACTACTTAGTAAATATGACGAAAATAAATACATTTTCATATTTTTCGATATTACACTTGCTAGCGATTGGTTAAATTTGAGTAATTCTACGTAGATAATGTCATCAAAGAATTGAAGGAAATAATGTCACTTTGTAGTAAAATAACATTACCTGCAAGGTAAATTTGACTAATTTGACTTTGGACTAGTCACTGGACTAAAAATTAGTTATATATTCACTAATTGAGACGGGGAGTCATTTTAAATTGAATTAATTCTAATTTTCAAACTGATTCTGATTCACAGGGGGTAGCCCGATGTGGCCCCGACCAGGACCACAACAGTAGCCATGATCAGGGCCACATTGAGCTAACCCGATCGGGGCCACGTCGGGAATCGTAACCAAGTTGGGCAATTGCTCCACGGGATTGCAGCAGAACATAAAAAATTCTTACTCTAATAGAACTTCGGAAAACACAAAGACTCCCGGTGGGAGGCTGGTGACACGCTTCACGTTACTGGAGTCCTAATTAATATTTTTATATGTTCCTCGGAACACAAGACTGAAATTGATAATTTTGCGTAAAAATAACACATATGCTCTATTTTTTTTCTTTTTCGGCCATAAGTTGTTGTTACTTGAGAATCGACAAGTTTTTAAGCATTTCTTGTCTAATCTACAAATGTTTGAGCAATTTACATTTGCTCAAGCAATTTGTTTTTCCCATCAAGTTTTGTGTTTTTATCAAACTCATAATTAATGCAATAACCTATCATTTTCAAGAGCAATATTTTTTGTTAGAAACACTGTTCAATTGTTCAAACAATTTATTAAAGCATATTCGTTAATTTTGATGGAAATGAGATAAAGAAGTCAAATTTATTTCTGGATTTGATCAAATATATCGCTTATCTATAAATATTCCAAAAATCTAAACGTTAACTAAATTGTTTGAAAAATTATCATTTGATTCAACACTTCTTTTCACAATGCTGATACATTTTTTTCAGTAAGAATCGTTTAAACAAATACAAATTTCTAAAAAAAGGGGCAGTAACATATAAATAATGTAAATATTTAATAACAAGCGAGAAAGTTAACCAAATGGAAAAAAACTAGAGTTTTTAACGTCTTTTAAAAAATAAGCCACAAGTGAACAATAATAAATTGTTTAAACAATTGGAAAATGCATGACAACAATATCAGACCTCCTGAAAACGATGAATTGTCCGATTAAACATAAAAGAGTACCTTTCAACAAGTTGAGAGGAGAAAATTGTTTAAGCAAATGGAAGTTGTTTAGGCAATTGCAAATTAGTTAACAAATGTGTAAATTCGTTAAAAAATGTGTAAATTCATATCATTTGTCAAATGCTCTTCATTCGAAGATGAATTTCAACACGTATGATTTTGGACCCCCTAATGTGCATGCGCATTGTGTCAGCATGATTATTATGTTGAAATTACATAATATTACCCTATCGGAACGTTCATCCAAAACACTATACTTTCAAAATTTATAGAAACCTTACCTCACTTAAATACCTTCGAAAATGTGCATTTTCATATCAGTCGAAACTCCTGAACACAAACAAAACTTTTGTGAATTGTTTAGATTATACGCGTATCGCGACGCTCGTGCAGATATGAATTATACTAATATAAGAGAAATATAGGAACAGAAGAAAATGGATGCATGTCAGAGTTAAAAAAATTATTTCAAATTTTATGTAGGTTGGTATACCCTAGCGGACCGGCCGAACGCCATGGTTACGCTACAGAGTAACCATAAAGTAATCACATAGTAACCTTTCCGTTTGTTGAAAAAAAACTTAATAAAATCAACAAGGTGAACAGTTAAATTGTTGCAATTATGATTCTACATTAAAATTGTCATATGGTAAGAAGGTAACGGAGCAACTGCACTAGTTTTTCTTCGCAGCATTAAAAATTTAAAAAATGCAATACCTGTAATGAACGTTTGCTGGAGGCGACTTCAAGCGCACCGATAATGGCTCAGTAGCATTTTGCGCGCGCAATTTAACGATAAAATTGAAAATTGAAAATTTGTCAAAGAAATGTAAATAAATGTTTTTATTGATCAAACTCATGTAAAAAAAGATTCAATATTTCAAAGTAGCAGGAAGATTGTAAAAATTTTGTCTGAGTCTGAATTTTTCACGTTTTACAGGATGCAACTTTATCGACTGAGGTAACATATGAGAAAATAATGTTATTAATATAATCAATGAAGGAAATCTTATTGATTCTTCAGAATATGTAATTGATAAAAAAATTTCAAATTTAATAATATTATATTGAAAATAATTCAATTTTACATAAAGTCTTATATAAATATGAAACTAAATATAATAAATAATAATAATATTAAATTTATGAACTGAACTCTTGAAGGTCATATCCTTATACAATAAATAGGTGTGTCACGAAAAGCTCGAAAGAATTCTTTTCACTTTTCCGCAATGTCGACTGGATAATTTGAAAAACTCGAATGAAGAAATGTGATCAAATTCACACACATAATTAAGAATTCAGTTTCAATTACAGAGTTTGGAAAAATTTTACATTTATATGCATGATAAAATTGGAAAAAATTTCAGATTTATTGATCTCAAATTTTATTTAACTAAAGCCAGGCGTATTCAGAAGTATTAAAATTTTGATGTGACAGAAGGAAAAGTTACTTTATTGTCAAATATCAATTAAAAATTGTATTTTCATAAGAGTTAACATTGCTCCATTTTTTAATTTTTTTTATTTCATCACTGAAATATAAATAATTATTTTTTTAAACCAAACTCATCCTCTAAAGTTAATTTTGTCATCATTTATCCAAAATTTTACTTTATTATTATTATTTTTTTTTGTTAATCATGTAACTTGGAAAATTTGTCCTTACGTGGACACTTTAGACTGCTTTTCCATATATTGTGAGATGAATATGTCTTTCGGAGATAAACAGAAAAATCTGTGATTTACAGAGTTATAAAGTCAAGTTATCGCATCGCAGAAAAAGATTTAATGTTTCAAGTATTGTACGAAAGTAATTTTGGAAGTAGATTTATACAATTTCACTAAAATGTACGTAAAATTTATACAGCGATTAGATCAAGAACTGTTTTAAATACTCTGTGCATCCCAGATTCTCCATTTTTCTTCCTAAGAGATATTGATCCCGAAAAATATGAAAAAAGATGAAAAGTTGAAAGTTGAAAAATATGATTGAAGTTGAAATTTTTTTTAACAGAACAACCAGAAACTATCCGTCTGTGGTGAGCTTACAAGCTTCGTTTTTGGATGACAAAAAGAACCCAACAAGACGTACGCGGACAGCCTCCGTGCTGTTTAACTTGCGTTATCGGATCCAAAATGTTTTTGATTGATTGCAACATTCGCCTTACATGATGAAAGGTCGATTTCACAGATTCAAGCATTTTTCTGTATGATCATCTGGCTGGTGAAGATTTTGAGATTATAAAGTTTCATGCTGCTTCTACATTCTGTCCTTCTCGCAAATTCAGAAAGAGTTACGAAACTTAGCGAAGCTTGAAATTATTCTTGTTACCTCCAATGCTCTATACAGTCTAATGTATTCTTCTTAAAAATTCCCAAAAATTTTATAGAGCGTCGTATGTAGCATGTACGCCAGCGTTATAAGAATATTCTCTTTTAAAGAAATTGAATTAGTTACGCTGATCCTATGAATATTTGAATAAATAAATAAATAATTATTAACGAATTAAAATTTGAATTATATATCGGTTCAAAGCCACCCGACGTGTCCTCAGGTTGCGGATAGAGGGTTCCCGTACCGAGGGTTTCTGCTGAATGCGGTTACAAAAGTTAATAAACAGTCGCGGACAATTGTCAGGGATGGTCCCGCAGTAGAAACCTCCAAGCTAAGGCGTGAGCAACCG
>JAUMHM010047346.1:0-15196 GCA_032362435.1 Melikaiella ostensackeni
GTTTCTCATAGCTGGTTCTTGATCTGCAAACTCTAGGATGGCATCAGTGAAACACACCATGAGACGTAGACTTTCCTTATTTAGCTTTTCAATGTTCATTGTTCAGGCCTAGAAAACTCTGGACGATGCGACACGTGTTCAGCAATATTGCCTTCTGCATTAGATGTAGCGAATCTGGAGCTCCTAATTCTTCCAAGATTTGTACGCACCCCGCGTGAACTTTCCAAGAGGAGAAGATCACGACCGGGTGGATGGTGACCTTTTTCACCCTCCATACGGTCAGGATCTCCTGCTTCGACTCCAAATATTTCTGGATCTTTTCAGTGTATCGTAGCCTAATATTATTGTTTAGGGAAACGCTTATGTCTACTATTTTGACATGTTGAGCATGTTTATTTAGCCAGACGACATCTGGACGATAGTATCTGACTAGATGATCAGTCAGAATAGTGCTGTCCCAGTAAAGAAGATGGTGTTCGTTCTCTAGTACTTTAAGTGGGCTATATTTATAGTAAGGCTCAAATCTCCTTAGTTAGCCATTGTTCAGGGCAATTTATTGGTGAATGGTCTCAGTAACATCAATATGTCCGCGCGTGTATTCTTGCGAAGCGAGCATCGTGCATCCATCAATGATATGTTCGATGTTCTCATTGGGATCT
Source organism: Melikaiella ostensackeni (assembly GCA_032362435.1). Lineage (NCBI taxonomy): Eukaryota > Metazoa > Arthropoda > Insecta > Hymenoptera > Cynipidae > Melikaiella > Melikaiella ostensackeni. The sequence goes on from JAUMHM010047346.1 coordinate 660, forward strand.
CCACGAAGGCGGAATCTATTAACCACTACCGCCATACTTGAGACGTGTTCTTGGTGATTCCTCGTTTCGATTACCCTGTCCTGGATGGCAATGACAAATCCTTCCGTCTCCGGAAAGAGTTCTTACCGTCTTAACGGGAGAAAGTATAAGATTGTGAAAGAGAAATAAAAGGAAGCAAACACAAATGAACGAAGAGAAAGCAAGCAAAGAAATCTGAATGAATTGAGATGAGGGAAAGAATAAAATTATGAAAGTGCAAAATCAATATTCTAATAGTGAATTGCTTGAAAAATTGGGCGGCAGAGAGAAGAAGAGAGGGAAAGATGAAGGGTCGCAAAAGAGAAAAGGCCTTAGAAAGAGGAGAGTCGCTATTGTCACGGTGAGAGTGAGAGCGAGGGAAAGAAAAGTCTTCACAGGCAGGCTGTGAACGGCGAGAGAGATAAGAGTCTTCGTATTGCGAGTCCAAGCAACGGCGGGGAATAGATTCTCCATTTGTCGCTTGCAAGTGGTGGAAGGAGTTCGAATCCTCGAAGGTAACTTGCGAGCGGCATGAGAGATATGCATTGTTGTAGGCGGCATGTATACGACGAAAGTAGGGGTTCTCGAAGTCAGGGTACGAACGACGAGGAAGGGATAATTCTCTAGGGACACTTTATGACTGACGCGAGGAATTCAACGTACTCAATCCGCGTACGTAAAAGTGGAGGTCTAGGGGGTTAAAAGTTGGTTCTCCACGATGATCGAAATCGCTGTAGAGATAGCGTTGGGAATCAATATTTCTATTCTCGTGCTTTATAGGGGTTTTCACGAGGTGTATCGATTCCATGATGATGAGTAACCGATTGTGTCTCGTTCTCGTGACCATCATAATATTTATTTTCAGCTCGGCTACTATCTCTACGAATCGCGTCCCGTTCATTTTGTAATTTCTTTTCGCTAATAGAATCGTCAATCACTTCAAAGTGGGAAAAGGATAGGTCAGTTTGTGAAGCCGCATTAATCCTCCTTATTTTAAGTTGCAAAGTGAGGTCATTGGGGTTTTCCTCGTGGAGAGAATAAACAAAACCCAAATGATTAGAAGAGGTTTCTTTTATTTGACTTGCTTCTTCGCGAGGGAAGGTATGAGACAGTTTGGAAAGGTCTTTAGTGTCCTTGTTACCTTTTACAGCTTCCACTAACCATTCCCGCAATGTTGGAAAATTTCCTTCAGTGGAAAGATTTCTTTCTTCTAATTGGCAAATTAGTTCTTCCTTATTTAGATTTTATATCCATGAAGTTGATTGCTCATTCTCGCCCATATTTACAACGAGTCCCAAAAAGGTTATTCGTCAATTAGAGATAGATAGATACATGATAATGTTAAGAGAGAGAAGTGCAATCACAGGATAAGGAAGATAAGGAATAAAAGTACGCAATAGAGGTGGTTCTCTCAAGGCGAAGTCGATAGAAAATATGAACACAGGTGTTCATAAAAACAATACAGAGTGCCTGCCATAAAATTAATCGCCGAGATTTCTATTTATATTTCAAATTTAAGGAGATAAAATCTTTTCTTAGATACTACGAAACATTACGAACAAATAATATGTACGAATGGAATGAAATATTCTATGGGACAAAACTAAATAAATATTCTTGGGACAAAACTAAGTCAATTCAGCTAAGGTAAGTGACAAGAAGGTAAAGACATAAGGAATCTGAGTTTCAGAAGAGAGACAAAAAAAACTCACTGAACGGTAAACGTTTGAGAACAAAAGATTTAAGGGGACCACACAAACCTCAGCTAAAATGATATACAGTATTCCAAAACAAGCGATAATCCAAAACATATAGAAGGGTAAAGGTAATAAGATAAGATGAAAAAAAGCAAAAGATAAACCAAAGTTAAAAAGACAAAATTAGGGTCGACCAAAACAAACTAGGTCAGTTTTCACTTGAATGATGATAAAGGGAGGGTTACTCAAATTCAAAGGTCACATATTGATAAAAAGAACAATTAACAACAATTCATTCAAAATTCGAAAAAAAAACTCAACAGAAGACACATCAGGAAAGTCAAAAGAAAACAACAAAAATCAAATATATAACTGATTCAAATGGAGACAAAGACGTTTCGATGATATAAAATTACAATAATTAGGTAAAAACCAGAGCATAAATGAGAAATTCGAGAAAGGGTCGCAACTATATGATTTCGTAGGGTCAAATATAGGAAATATACCATAACAGGACAGAATCGTTTCGATTACTACCTCAAAAAACATGGAAAATTGCTGATTTTAGGTGAAACATGATTCCCGTCTACAGAAGGTGGTCTTCTGTGTTTTCAAGGTCGCTGAGTACGAAGCCGGAGTCATTGTGGTTCTATGACGTCACACTTCGCTCCTAACCTCAAAAGAATGTGTAAAATGATTCGTGTCACTATCTGTTGAAGTAACGAAGCCAGTAGGAGCGTTCTGCCTTACAGGAGGACATCAGGGTGTGAGGATGAAGCCGTAGTGTGTCCGACGACGAGTTGACTTTGTCCTCGTCAAATTCTTTCTACCCTCGTTTATACGTCTGGATATTGAGTTAATAAAACATAAAAGATTACACAACTAGATGGAGTTTAGACCTTAAAACGAAAATTACTATTTACAACTTGATAAAGTTCATAGTTTTCAGTTGAAATTCAGACTGCCAGAATTCTTGGACTTACCTGAACCCGATCCGATTTTCAGCTCTCTAGGACTGCTAGAGTTCTGAATTTTATCGGATCAGCCCGATTTTTTGTGCGACATATTTTAGGAGTTATCGAAAAAAAATCGAATGATCATCAGATAACGAAACGGAAGATTGCGGATTTGCTGGTTTCGGATTGATTGATTTCATCCTATCTGCTAGATTCCCACCGAAACCTTCCCAAATAATTTGAGAATGCAGAAGTTTGCAGATTACTGACAAATAATCTGCAAATTTCAACATCCTTGAATCATATTGCCCTGGTCGACAAGCTGAACATCTATCACTATTTCTTCCCAAATAATGTTCCTTGAATATTGCTGGTCAAGCTCTCAAATAGTTTTCCAGGGCAGTCTTCCTGCAATGTCCTCAGACTTTCCTCGCAATGTTGCCACAAGGAGGTCGTGATATACCACCATAAGAAAATGTACTTAAAAAAAAAAGTAATCTTCTATTTCTTCTTGCAGAATTAAGTTCCTCGTCGAACTATAATGTTACTGGCGACCGTAATCTCAGTATTCCCCGTTGCCGACCTCATTCTTCTACCAGATCTCCTCATCATCAGGGGCCTCTTCTTCGTGCCATACGAATCTGAATCGGCAACTAGAAATTGGATGGTACGTTTTCCCTGCCAATAAACCAATTCAATTGCTAGTGGGATATCATAAATATGCGCCTATACTAACCCAAGAACATATTGCATTAGCAACAATCAATGGTGACGTTTTTTTAATATTGGAGAAGTGTGAATTTTTGCTGGAATATATAATCTTGGGTCAAGAGAGCCGAGAATGAAATCAAACATGGCACGTGGTTCGGTTTTCCGTATGATCTAAGAAGAAATGAAGGAATGTCCAGAAGGCGTGCGCCGCGTAATAACACGCAATTTCGGAATAGTAGTTGCGCACATTCAATAAGAATAATGATTGAATAGAGATAACAATGAGAATAAATAAAAATTCAGACGAAGGGCTGAATACCCTCGAAATCTGATGTTCACTTCCCATGAAATCCTATAATATTTTGAGAAATCCTTTGAAACTCCTTAAATCATTTGAAATCTTCGAATTCTTCAAACGTCTTGAAATTCCGTTAAACTTTTGAAACCGTATTGGAATTTTATGAAATCATATGAAATTGCTTTCAATCTATCGATAAACTTCGAAATCTCTAAAATCTTGACATCTAGTAATACGGTCGAATGTCGAGTGGTTAACCCCTCAGATTTAGATATATATTCCTAATCCTTGTAATAGGGAGTCAAAAGTTAAATTAGACATGAATAATGAAAATTATGTATCTACGAGCTCGCATTTGAGGCTCACAAAAAGTGATCGTCAAGCGAATAGTTGACCGCGTTGACAGATTGTTTGACAAATTGGACCAACTCGAAGCGATAAATTACCATAAATAGCCGATGAATCATCATCAGTTACTGTCGATTTTATGAAGTTTTTTAATACTTTATTCTGCTATTCAGAATATTTTATTAAGTAAGCTGGAAAGAAAAAATTCACGAAAATGAATTAATGGAGATAAGAATGTTCTCAAATATTCAGTTTGCTAAGATGTAAAACCCAGCCATATAACAATTAGCTCTAAATTAAATATACTTTTGTAGGGTACTAATACGTACGTAACACATATGTTTTCACTGTCATTTTTTCTACACTAACATCTTATATTCATGAATGTCTTAATTTTTTCTAGAGATGAGCATTTTAAAAAATTTTCCAATTTCAAGAAGTCAACACTTCAGAGTATAAGATGTTTTTAGTTTTGAACTTTACTTTACCATTTATTTATCTTTAGGGTTTAGTTTTTTGATTGAATCATTAGCTATCGTTGTTCTTCAAATCAACAAAATGAGCAAATAAATCGTTTAGGAAATACGTAAAATCGGTATCATTGAAGAGAATTTCTTTGAAGACGTCTTTTTCCTCATGAATTAAATTTTTGTTTATGATTCATGAAAATTAAAGCAAAACTTTGAGAAAAAATGTGAAAAAGGCTTAGAACTCTTGATTTTAGGTATTTAAGGGGATTTTTTTTTATTTAAGGGGGAGGAGAGAAAAAAGGAGATTGGGTTTGAAAGAGGACAGAATGTGATCTTCGATAAAGGCTACGAGGGTCAAAATTATGAAAATCGTATGAAGCTCACTTTTGAAGGTTCTTTTAAGTCACATATGCTCAAAATATCGCATCTGAAGTTGGAAATTCGACATCACAAAACCAATATGGCAACAAACAGTTTTTTAAGATGATCCGATTTGTACAAAAGTCATTTTATGAGAGCTTTTTGAGTTACGGCTTCCAAATATTGCATGAAAAATTCAAAATTCAAAATTGCGACCAAGATTTGGAAAAATTATGCGATTGGTATAAAACTTATTTTGAAGGGGTTTTTGAGCCACAGATTCCAAATACTGTATTTTCAATGCAATATTTAGAATTTGTGGCAGAAAAAACCCTTTAAGAGTAAGTTTCATATAAATCGCATAATTTTTAAAATCCTGCTGGTCGCCATTTTGACTACCTTGTTGGCTCATGGCAAATCTGATTAGTCGAATACCTAGATCCGAACTCGAATTGTCAAATTAATTCAAGGATTATTTGGAAACAGGTCTCCGTGAAGAGGCACTCTTACAAATTATGGCATAAGTGACCAATTATTAAAAAATAATAAGAATGGAAACCATTATCGTAGGCTAAAAAATTCCGTATGGATCTAAAAACACGACCATGTGATGTCGACAAGGTGTCACGTTTTTGTGTTAAAGTTGAGGAAAAAAAGTATTTCTTTCAGCTATTATTTTGTAGAAAGTTACCTTTCACCGACTAGAAATGGCCTGAACAAATTTTAATTCATTGATGAAAAATGTGAAAGAATCATTGGTCTTCCAAATTGTTTGAACATATTTTGTAGAATTTGTATCATTTTTTCGAAGCTTTGAATGGACCTTCATAGCTGATGCTATATAATTTATTCGCATGCAAAAACTGAATGTCCCTGAAACGTATAATATTATATAAATTGTGACGTCTGTTTTATTGAATTTCTTAACTCAATTTTTTTCCTCAAAACTGGCTGCCAGACAGAAATATCACAGATGATAAAACTTGACACCTATAGTCCCTAAGATAACAATCATAAAATATATAATATTTTACTCTGATAAAGCACCAGAAAATTCATGAATTACACTGTGAACCATATGCTCCATAAGCACACTCATTAGTTCTTTTTCTGATTGGAAAGAAATGAAGACCGTTTATACTTCGGTTTTCACCTTGGCGGTCATCCTTAATTCTATTGGTGAATATATAATAGTACAATATATTTTAACTCTGGGTACATTTTAAAACTATTCGCAAAAAAAAATTCTTTGTATTAATCCGCATTCCATACCTGTTGCTATTTTTTACAAATTATACCTGAATTTATCCGAGTTAAGTACGAATTCAATCTGAATTTATTCCTGGGACAAATTGGTACTGAGCTCAGTTTGCACCGTTTCTCCACTCAACGCAGTTAGTGTATCGGTTATGACAAAACTGCGGGATTTTGGGCATCAAAATCTTAGGCAATTTTGGGCATCACTTTTCAAAATGAAAAAACACCAAGTAGCTGCCTGGCAATATTGGACAAGTCTTACCACGGGGTGGCAATTTTGGGAATTACTTCTAAAAGTAAATAAACTGAGTAGTTCCCCGGCAATATCTGAGGCAATCGCTGAGTTATTCCCTAGCAATACGGCCTCCCCACTAATTGGCGATATCGGGTATCATTCCCCAAATTAGAAATATAAACTATTGTATTAAAATGTTTTCTTATGGACCTAGTCAAGCAGAATCCTATAAATCTGAGAGTTATATAATCTGAGAGTTGAAAAGTTACTACCGATTTATGTATATTACTTGATTTTGTAGTGTGATTCAACTTAATGTTGACCCAAAATTGACGCGCATTGGGCAAAAATATAAGATCGCTTCAATGAGTTCTTCAATAATCATACTCTATTGAATTTACAGAACCAAAGATTTATTGTGGAAATCTTGAAGTGCATAATTATGAATTTTTTTCAGTGAACAAAAAATTCTTGTTTATTTACTTATAATTAGCATAGTTTATATCCGAAAATTTTAGTATTAGCACAGTGTGCCTGATATTGTCATGTTAGTAGGCAGCTACTTTGCGTTTTTCACTTTGAGGAGTGATGTCGAAAATTGCGAGCCCATGAAAAGACTTGTCCAATATTACGTAGCAGCTACTTTACGTTCTCTCATTTTGGAGAGCTATGATCGAAATTGCCACCTTGTGGAAAGAATAGCCCGATATTGCCAGGCAGCTGCTAAGCATTCTTTCACTTTGGGGAGTAATGTCAAAAATTCTTACCTCGTGGAAGGACTTGCCCAATATTGCTAGGCAGCTACTGAGCATTTTTGCACTTTAGGGAGAGATGTCCAAAATTGCCATTCCGGGAAATACTTGCCTTATATTTCTAGGCAGCTCCTGAGCTTTTTTCGCTTTGGGGTATGACGTTCAAAATTGTCTTTTTGAGGAAGCTCTTGTCCAATATTCCCAGGCAGCTGCTAAGCATGCTTTCACTTCGGGGAGTGATGATCAAAAATGTCAACACGTGGAAAGATTCGCTCAATACTACAAGGCAACTACCTTGCATGTTGTCACTTTGGAAAGTGATGACCAAAATTGCCGCCACGTGGGAAGACGCCCAAAATTGACAGACACCTACTTACCATTTTTTCACTTCGGGAAGTCGTGACCAAAATTGCCACCTTGTTGAAATATCTGTCCAATATTTTCAGGCAGCTACTGATTATTTTTTCACTTTGGCAAGTGATGTCCAAAACTCCCGCCTCGTGGGAAGACTTGCTGATATTGCCCGGCTGCTACTTTGCGTTTTTCCACTCTGGGAGTGATGTCCAAAATTTCCACTCCGTGAGAATATTTACACAATATTGCCAGGCAGCTGCTTTGCTTTTTTTCCATTTCGGTGCGTGATGTACAAAACTGCCACATCGTGGGAATATTAGCCCGATATTGCCTGGTAGATACTTAGCATTCTTTCACTTAAGCAGTGATGTCCAAGATTGCCATCCCGTGGAAAGACTTTTCTGTTATTTCCAAGTAGCTTCTCTGCATTTTTTCACTTTGGGGAGTAATATCCAAGATTTCAACACCAGAGAATGTCCTGCTCGATATCTCCAGTTAGCTACTTCACGTTTTTTTCACTTTGGGAAGTAATGTCCCAAATCGCCACCCCGTGAGAAAATTTACCCAATATTGCCAGGCAGCAACTGAACAGTTTTTCATTTTGGGCAGTGACATTCAAAATTTACACCTTGTGGAAGTACTTGCCTAGTGTTTCCAGGCAGCTACTAAGCATTTTCTCACTTTGGGGAATGATGTCCGAAATTGCCACCTCGTGAAAAGTCTTGCTCAATATTGAAAGGCAGCTACTGAGCATTCTGTTACTTTAGGTAGTGTTGTCCAAAATTTCCAACCCGCCGGAAGACTTGCCTGATATTGCCAGGCAGCTACTTTGCGTTTTGTCACTTCGGGGAGTGATGTCCAAAATTGCCCCCCTTAAGAATATTTGCCCAATATTGCCAGGCAGCTACTAAGCATTTTTTTACTTTTGAGGAGTTTTGTCGAAAATTGTCACTCCGTGGGAAGACATTCGCGATATTGTCAGGCAGCTACCTAGCATTTTTTTACTTCAGGGAATAATGCCCAAAATTGCCAGGACTCTGTGGGAAGACCTGCCCGATATAGCCTGAACCAGAAGATGTTTCTATAATTTGGGAAGTCATGCGAAAGATAACATGAACCTGAGTGCTCTTGTTGGGAGGACTTGTTGTGGAGGGTCTTTCCTTTCTGGGGATGGATGCCCAGGAAAGCCTTAAGCGAGTGAAAAGACATGACCTGTGACCGAATTCGTCATTCCTTTGAAAATTTGCATCTAACAGCCTGCATACAACGGATAATAAAACGGAAAATCGCAGATTGACTCGTTTCGGATTGTTTAGCTTTTTTTTCTGTTCTCTCAGAATTTCGCCGTATATGTTTAAAAGCGCATTACATTTTGTCACAAGAAATTAAAATGAAACTTTTCCTGAAACCTTCTTCAATAACATTCCCTGAATATTGCTGGTCAAAATATCTAAAATTTTCCTTTGATGTTCTTAAACTTGCCTCATATTATTGCTACAAGGCGTTCATGATATACGAACACAACAGTATGTTGGTAAAAAATTAAATTAATTCTTTATTCGTTCTTGCAGAATCAAGTTCACCATCCGACTGTACCTCAAATGGCGAAAGTAATCCTGCTACTCCTCGTTGTAGATTTCCTAATTCATCTGGTAGACCTCATTCCCCTGCCATGCCTTTGTTTCGTGAGACGCCTCCTGTTCGTGATAGGTCCAGGTCTCCCCATCCCAAGCCTACATTAGCTCAAGTATTTGGATATGGAGTTAGTCAGCTTGGACTACTTCGGCTTATCCCCAGAACGAATCCGGACCGACGATTTGAATTTCGAAGATACCTCTTTTCTGCCGGTGCACCAGTTCAATTTCTAGTGGGACGTAATCTCTTTGAACCTGTGCCAGCCGGAGAACAAATTGTATTATCAACATTCCATGGTGAAATTTTTGCAATATTGGAGAATGGTGCGGTGTTCATTGGAATATATAAGGTCGGCGGAGATCGAGCGAGAGTAAGAATGAACATGCATAGCGGCGCGGTTAATGATATGAACTCAAAAGAAATGAAGGAAAGTCCGGTAGGCGAGCGCCGCTCATTAGTAAGCAATTTTAGAACAGCAGTTGCACACTACGATTCTCTACAGACTCTGTATACCACTGATTCAATTTAAAACAAAAAAAGGTAAAACTAAAATGTAATATTGTTTATGATGCGAGGTGGAATCTCAATACTAAATGTTACAAGTAACTGGATATTACATTAAAATTCAATGTATTGAGTTTCTTAAGGCTTGAATCCTTCCAAATGCCTTGAAATTCGCGGAAATACTTTGAAATCCTTTAAACTCGTTTGAAATCTTCAAATGCGAGATTGTCTTTAGGGGATAAAATAGGAATTCGAATGAGCCCTCATTGCACTTCCAACGCCCAATACATTATGAAATATAAATATGTCAATTAATTTTGTGTTTTATCTGAGTAAGAGGCGCATATGTAATAAATTTTTAACGTTATTAAGAAGAAATATATCTCCTTTCTCTTTACTGATCCTTGAAGCGAGAGGCCTGCTAAATATCAAATGATTTTTTCTTTGCACATACACGCAAAACCTTCGTTTGCCACTGTTTACAGATATCGAAAGTAGCTAATTTCACACCGCATCGGCGAGCAGTGGCCAAAATGTTTTGCTCACTGGTCCCACTACTAAAGCCATCTGGTGTCATAAACGGTCACTATGTTGACGTCTTGCTTGGTGAGGTTTTTTTCGATGATGTTCGTGCTGGCTCTTCACAATCGCAGTGAGCAAACCTTCCGTTTGGCTTCCTGTATTAAAATATACTAGTGTAGTATTATTATAGATAGTATTTTTTTATATCAACACTTTTCCGGAAAATCGGGAAAAATGGAGAATGAACGGGGGTTCAAAATGATGTCAATTATATTTGCAAGAATTTTCTATCTACAATAGTTTTGTTGTGGAAAAGAATGTTCAAACAATTTTAATGAACAGTATTCTACAACCACGTAAAGGATTATATAAATTGTGATATCAGTTTCAAAAAGTGAAAAATGTTTTGAAAAAAGCTAAAATGTTTACCGAATTCTTCATTACTACATGCATCAGTTTTTCTTATACATAAAAAAATGAGGATCGTTCATACTCTGGTCTCATTTTTGGCGGTAGTCTTTAAATCTGTTGATGAATATAATATGGGTCAATCCAGAGTTTTTTTTGTAAATCTGCTGCGTGACCATTGATCCGATTACGTAACTTCGGGAAAAGTACTCGCTTTTCTCTTCTCACTTGTCACCTGTTTTCATAACATTTTTGTTCTCACTTTTCACCCCCATTGTTCTCACTTCTTACTTTTCACCTCTCTTTCTCATCTCACTTTTCACTGCTCTTGAAAAATTTTTCCATTAAGTTGGACAATATTCTCAAGCGATTCCGAGCATTGCTAGCGAATTCTCGTTGGTACTAAAAGTAGAACCGTTGGCCTTGGTTGTTCCAACCTTGATAGTGCATGTTGGGCCAATAGTCGACACCCACAGTCGTCCTATTGTTATCATTCCAGTAGATAGGCCGACCTTTAGGAAAGTTGATCCAGAAGATGATTGGCACTTGGGGAGATCGAGAAAATAAGCTGTCGAAATTCGCATTGAAAAGTTTCAAAAAAAAGGTGAGTGCAAACTTTATAACCCTCTGTATAACTGAAAACATCTTATCTCATTCAAATGAAGAAACACATTCATTAAAATAGTAATAACTCCGTGAAAAATTAATTTATGGAACGATGAAATAATGTCTTTCGAAAATGATTTAAATTGTATCACAAAATATTTTTCAGGATAGTAAAAATAGTATAAATCTATGTGAAGTAAATAAAACGGTATCGAACAAGATTTGTATTTATAAATATGTTTTTTTTTCAAATTTGTCGACAAAATCGACAGAATTCTGGTATATCTGGTATTTTTACTACTTATCCATGTTTGTTCAAACAATTTTAATTTGTTTATACATTTTTTTTCAACAAAATATCAAAAATTTACACCTTCTCAGAGTAACATGAACTCACTTTTTCCGATCCAACGTCAACACGATCGTTTCATTTTATTGCGAATTGCTTAAATAATTTTTCATTTTTGAAATGTTACTTTTTACTAGAATAATTCAAAAAGAGCAGTTTTCTGCCAATTTTTGAACAAATGTAATTTTATTTTTCTATTTTGTCACTTTACATTACTTATTAACAATTCTCGTTTGTTTAAACAATTTTTTCTGACAAAATGCTCGTATAAAAAACGTAGGGTGTAGTTTCGAATAGCCCTCACCTTCGATTTTTTTTGAAACTCCGTGTATCAATGTATTTTTAGGCACTGATTACGAAAATCATAGTGAAAATTGGCGCAAATTTAATTTTCATGGTGACAACCATAAAAACCTCACAAAAATCATGGTTTTTCACGTTTATCTCGAGAATGATTGAAACTTTCAAAAAATAATGTTAACAAAAGTTGTAGACTTTGTAGACTTAGGAATTCTACACTTCTCACCAACATTTTCCTTCTTTCATCGGAAAATAGTGTTTTTTCCAGAAAAGGAGTGAATCACATAAAAGGTGTATTTGCGAAAGATGTATAACAACTACCTAAAGCTTTTCTTAAACTTTCATCATTTACTGAAATAAACGGAAATAACATGAAATTTCCACAATTTATTGGAGGTTTGACCTTGAGAGTCAAACGAGTATTTTCACTATCATATTCTTGATCAGCGCATTAAAATACATCGGTGTACTGAGATTCAAATCATTCGCAGGCCCTCTCCGACGTAAATGTTTATGTTTCTGATTTCTGAGGTACAGTGAATTTTTGAAACGACCTCTAATTACACGGTTCTTATGATTTATTATGCAAGGTATTGTTTTTGTCCAAAAATATTCTGCAGAGAAATGATGTATTTCGTAAAAATACAACTTTTTTGTGTGCAACATTTTTTCGTGAAATAATTATTCATCTATAAATTTGAGCTAAATGAAAATCACGACTATTTTTCATGATTTTTCATATTTCTTGTCAAAAAAGGAACTACACCTTGAAGAGTATGGATTTCAGAGAAAAATATTTCACACAAAAAATGTAGATCTCAATAAATTACACATTTTCTTCGGAAAGATTTTTTCATGTAGTCAATAATTAAAAAGTAACAGTAGTTTTTACGATGAAAAAAAGTTCCTTGTAGTTTTTCTAACTTATGAAGTAAAGTGTTGATTTTTTATAATGCATTTTTGTAACAGGCTTCAAGATTTTATATAACCACAACTAATTTGTGTTCAACATCTTTCTCTACAATTAATAGTTTTCGAAAAAAAATCAATTTTGATTTGAAAAATTTTTCACTCTCGGTTTTTGATGTTTTTTTTGTGAAGAAGATTTAAAAAACAATTCCATATAATAATAAATAAGACTTTTTCATTCTGTTTTAATACTTTCATTAGATTCTCAAATGTTGCTCGTGACGCTAAATATATTTCACTCCTTGCACACTTTAAAATTCTGAATGCTGTCATCAGTCGAAAATATCTTGGCCTGAAAATGATTGTCACCAATCGGCATGAAAGAGTGATAAGCTCTGCGACGCTGAATTGGTTTTGCTCTTGGTGATCGATCCTCCAATACAGCTTCATGCATCTCTATCTCCTGCTTCGAGATCCAAAGGAGCCTGCAGAGAATGAAGAAATTTTGATTTTATTGTATCATGTTATGCTTCTGTTTATAAATATAATTAATAATATAAGACACTACATCTTACATTATAATCATAATAGTTTTAGTAACTCATGTATTTTCTGAATTATATCAGTGATGTATTTGTAATGTATTTGTATTGTGATTTCAATTCTGATTTTATAACATTTTTATATTAATAGCAAGGAGTGAAAGAATACCTTGTGCCTATTATTTCTGATTTTGTAAACTTTCTACAGCGAAATTTCTTTCGGGGTGCAGAAAATGTTGGAAAGTGCATTTTTAAAACCTTAATCTTCAGTTATGGATGTTTAGTAGAGATTTGAGCGACCCTACAGATTTCTATATTTTTTTACACCACTATCAGCTTGTAAAGAAGTGCAATAAAAACATTATTCAGAAACTTAAGATTAGATGATTTAAAACAGTTATAAGAAATTGAAAAATATATTGTGAAATAAATGAATTGGAGTAATAATAAATAAATGCTTGAATACTCACAGCTATTAATCAGGTCAAATATTGAACTCATGAAATTATCACAGTATTGAGAACTAGAAAAAAAGAAATAAATAAAAAAATAATTTATTAAGAGTGAAATTAGTTTGAAAAATACAAAATGCAAGCGGTTTGGAATCGGTCTTTTTTCGGTCTTTATTTTCACCAGGATTCTATTTAACTTTGTTCGTAAATGTTGATGTCAGTTGTTGGCTTTAGGGTCCAATAAAAGTGAAAAGAATCACACTACGTCAAACGTTTCGTAATACGATGGCGGCCCCTTTCAGTGATTTATTGATTCTGTAAAAGTATAAATGTTCATACATGTAATACTAATTTGTTCTCTCAGGCACGTGTGGAGATTTGGTATCACAGTTTTTGTGAGTTACAAATCTAGTTTTTTTTTAATTTTATCATTTTATTTTATGATATTTTGTATTGACTGTCTTGGAGCATCCAATGATGACTATTTGAAAGTTATATTCATTTCATTCTTCTTAGAGAATTGTTTTCATTACCTTCAATTTTTTCGTATGAGGATATTATTTTTTTTCAGGTTTTTGTAATATATAATAGTTTTACGCAATTAAAATTCGCCCAAGGTCATACTGTACATGAAGCACCTCATCTTAAGTGATGTGAGGAAGGTGTCACACGGAATGAGCTGTCAGGTTTTTCAATTTGAGGTTATGTGATTTAAGAATTATTTTGACGGTTTTCCGTTTCCGGCATGAAAGTGTGAGGTAGCGGTGAATTTTTGTCGCTGAGTTTTTTGGATATTTGTGGCGAATTTTGAGGTGAGTGGATTGTGGAAGTGTGTAGAAGGGCTTGTTTTTGAG
>JAUMHM010047395.1:0-15194 GCA_032362435.1 Melikaiella ostensackeni
CAGCCAAGTGCATAATGGGGGGACCTACAGCTTAAGGTGGAATCCGAACCACCAGAACCTCGGTAAAAGTACATGGACAAATTTCCAGAGGTACCGACCCAGCGATAGGTTTTAGATAAATCTAGAAGACGCGTGTTGCTCATTCAAACGAAACACTCGTCCCACAACACCATTCCGAGACGGATCGCTGATAAACACATAAGAAGATACATATTCTTTAACCCAACCACATCCACTAAGCAAAGCTCTCCACGAGGGTCTATTCGTATCCAAAATCATTCGTTTCAAGCTTCCCGCTTCTTCTTATAAACAATTGTTCTCCATACATTCATATCCTTGCATACATCTTTTGCTTTCTTTACATCCATACATCTTTCCATGTAAGCTCTTGTGTTTCTATGACTGCTGATATTTCTTCGCTACAGTCTCATTCACACGTTCCCACCATTCTTCTTTCATCCATTTTCTCAACATGACCCAACCATCTCGACAAATGTCTCTTACTCTTGTCAGTGAGTGTTTCTTCTACATCACATTCTTTAAGAACCCACTCACTACTGACTTTGGCCATTAGCGTTTTACCACACATTCTACAGGTACTGGATGCCAACCGCAATCACTTTACTCCTATCCTTTTCTTGATACGTCCAGGTCTCGCTACCATACAGCACAGTGGGTGCACGCACATAATTATATATTGCAATTTTAGCTTTATTCGTTACCTTTTTCTTTCTAGTAATAGCTCGAATACTGCCGATAATCTTCTTATCCTCGTTTATACGCCTGGATATCTCTGCATCTATCTTCCCGTCAGCAGTAAATAAACTTCCAAGGTAGACGAAATAATCAACTTGTTACATCGTCTCTTCGTTAAAGGCAATATTGCATGCTGTTTTCTCACCCTTTCTTTGAAACACAATAATTTTGGTTTTATTCACATTAATCTTAAGACTCATACTCTTCATGCTGGTATCCAGTCTGCTCAAATTTCTCTGCAAATCATCGACTGATTCTGTCGTAACAATCTTATCATCTGCAAACATCAGTCCTTGCACTTTCACAGTTCCGAGATCAACACCTTCTTCGTCTAAGAGAGCCTTTCTGAGTCATTTGTCCATGTATATATTAAACATCCAGGAGGACAAAACGCAAACTTATCTAACCCCCTGTTTGATATCAAACTAATTACTTAGTTGTCCATTTACTCTTACATTCGCTTTACTACTATTATATACTGCTTTCATTTGCCTTCAGAAGCGAGTCATTCACTCTCTTTCAGTACTTCCCAAAGTTTAGTTCTATCCACCTTATCGAAGGCTCCACATCAACAATTGTAAAGCAAACTTTTTTGTTTACTCTAAAACTTTTTTCTATGACCTGTCTCGAGCTAAATATCTGATTCGTACATGATCTACCTCGCATAAGTCCACATTGAACTTTCCAGATACTTTCTTTTGTTATTTCCATGACCTTACCCAATAAGTATTTTGATAAGTATGTTGCCCACGGTACTTAGTAGGCTAATAGCTCTATAATTAGTAGAGTCACCTTCATCGCCGTTTCCTTTGTAAAGTAGAATGATAATCGCCTTTCTTTAATCATTTGGAACTTCACCGCTTTCAGCACACATATTCATCAACACTTTCAGCTACACATACAAATGTCCCGCTAATACCATCCACACCAGCAGCCTTACCATTCTTTAGATTCTCAGTTGCGGATATAGTGTCGCTGATATCAATTCTTATTTCGCCAATTACAGCGGGATTGTGTAACGTATCCTCTTGTGGGCTGAAGTTGTTATGTTTCATAGTTTCACTTCAATACAATTTTTTGAAAAAATCATTCACACAGTCTTTAACTTTGTCCGTATCTCATTGCATTTCATCATCAGCATTCTTAATTCCGAATACTTCCTTTCCTAATCTTCTTAACCCATTTCCAAAATAATTTCTTATTTCCTTCAAAATCATGTTGCATTTTCTTATCCTCTGCTTGAAGATGCTATTCCGTAGTATTATCCATGCTTTTGAAGATATTCCATTTGTACTTCTGGTTTCTGCAGATTCTCTGTTGTAAGTCGCGTCTGCTTCGACTTATTGTTATTTCTTCTACTTCTCCTCCATCCTTGACCTATATTCATTTTTGAAACTATGAGCTGGTGATCCTTTCCACATTCAGAAACGCTCATAACCCTTGTATATTTAGTAGCCCTCTTAGTCTCTCATCGGCTACGCTTAAGTCAATGACACTGTGGCTTTCGCCTCTGAACCAAGTATGCATATGGACGATTTTATGCCTGAACCAAGTTTTTTTAATAAACCAGCCTTTCTCTAAGCATGAGATAATTAATTTCTCCCATTGCTGTTCGTTTTAGGGTCTCTGAAATGACCAAGTACCCTGTCGGTACCTTCGCGTTGCACACCAACCATCACTATTGTCACCTTCAACTGGAGCGTAGCATGCTATAATGAATAGCCTTCTGATTGACACTTTCATTCTAACCCATAATAATCTAGGAGATACACATTCATACTTTTTGACCTGCTGTTTTGCTCTCTCTTTCATAATCAGACCGACTTCTTGGCTACTATGTGATTCATCAGCTACTCCTGACCAAAGTTCGAGTCTATTTTCTATCTTTCTTATCTCGCATCCCTTCTTCTTTGTTTCAGGCACACAAAATATCTAGCTTCTTCATTCATCGCCTGAAACTTTTTCGTGGGCATGCCTTTCATCAACAGAAGTTTCAGTTCTATCCGAGGCTACATTATTATTTGTATTGTTCATTATTTAAAGTATATACCCAACTGCCAACTGGATGCGAGAAATTTTTTCCATAAGTATAAAGTAATTTCCAAGCTCAGCAGCTAAACTGTCATCGTCATAAATTTCCAAAAGTTTTAGAAACGTCTAATGAAAAATCTAAAATGTAAATTTCAAGCCAAACGACACGAGATACGAAAAAAATGTTATAAAAAAAAATTGTTAATCTCAAGAAGAACTACAAATTTGATTCAGACCATTTATTGATAAGATGCATGGGTTTTGTTTTCATCGTGAAAAAAGTTATTAAAAATAAAAAATTAATTGATAAAAGGAGGTGTTTCGAGTTTTGCACACGATTGAAACCCGAAACACCTCCTTGTATCATAATAAATCATCGTGAAAGCATTGAATCTATTATTAAAAAACTAATTTTTTCACCCAAACTATGCAAGATACGAAAAAATGTTAGGAAGAAAAAGGGTTCATCTCAAAAAGATCTACAAATTTGTCTAAAATCATTTTTTCATAAGATGCGTATGTGACGTGCGCCGAAGAAAGGGGGCTTACTCTGAATAGTGAGAATTTTCAGGGCGAGCGGTCGAAGACGACACCCGACAGACGTGACTTTAAGGAGAGAGGGAAGACTCACGAAATCTTCCCTCTCCACTTACCACTACATTCTCACGCATATAGCGGCGCCGCTGCCGCGTTTTCCTTTTCTCACGGACGGGGTATAGATGAGACGCGGAGATGTAGTGGTGAGTGGTGAGCGGTGGAAGGTGTTTCACGGGATCTCGAGCTCTCGAGCGAAAGCCCGATTTCTCGAGTACCTAAAAACTCAATTATTGGCAATAATAACACTCGGAAATTTTTTTCGATGCTTTGATTTAAAAGAGCAACTCAAAAACTATCGAAAGGTGTAAAAATCTCGATTTCGATTTTTTTAGAGTAAGCTTTCTTTCTTCGGCGCACGTCACATATAGTTTTTATTGTAATCGTGAAAAATGTTGAAAAATCTGTTTCCGAGCAAAACTAGGCTAGATAAGAAAAAATGTTGACAAAAAAATTATTCATCTCAAAAAGACCTACAAATTTGGTTCACACTATTTTTTGATAAGGCGCATAGTTTTCGTTTTAATCGTGGAAAATGTTATTAAAATAATAAATTACATTTTTCAGCCAAACTATGTAAAAATAAAAAGGAAAATTCTCTAATTGAAAAGAAATTGTTCGTATACATTCCTTAGGGTAACAAAAACAAAATAATAATAAATAATAAAATTCGTATTTTGCAATATCTGAATAAGCAATCCCAGTCCGAGGTACAGAAATTAGTAACACATACGTTCAATATAACAGGGTTTACCATGACATAGAAAATATCGCATTTTGGACATGCTTTAATCGAGTGCGCAGCGCACGACACGTCATGAGAATGTATTCATCAAATCCGAATGAGTTTTAACTAAAGGGAAGTCGCAATTACCTACTTACGGTTGTTGATGGTTTGGCCATTAATTTTAAAAGGTCTATTCATTATTATGGGGAAAGTATATAGACCGAGCTCAAAGCGCGAAGCGTGAGATCTGATCAGGCAGGTTCTATACTTCAAGCCGCGAATCTCGGCGACGAAATATGTTGTTTTTAAGAGGAAATTAGGTGACATGTTTTCTTCCGATTTGAGAAATAACAGAATTTCCACAATGTTATGATTATTTGAATTTGGTGTTATATTAAAAAAAAAAAGGTTTTTGTTTTAAACCTCTATAATTTTTGACCTTATTCAGATATTTAAATTTTGTATTGAATTTGACCTTTCATAAGGAAGACGTCCTGTGAGTCTTATGTGGACTTAACCATTTTTGAGGCCGGAAGAATTTTTTTCCTCAAAATATAATTTTCGAATTTTTTTCGTCAACGATGCAAGATATCACAAGAGCTAGATGTATTTTTTGTAAATTTTTTCTAGAAGTGCAAACTTTTATCTTAACATCTTTTTCTATTTTTTCTTGTTTACTAGAAAAATGCCAGAATTCGATTTTCAGGGAGAAAAAATTTCCCGGACTCACAAATGGTTTAGCCCGCATAAAAAATTCATAGGATGTCTTCCTTATAAGAGGCAAAATTTAACGATCTGTCATGTAAACAAATGCATGCGTATTTTTTATTTGAAAAAAGTTGATTTTTAGTACGTGCTAGAACAAGTTTCGTGTATTATGGACATTAACACGTAAAACGTATACTTTTTCTACTTCTTCGATTTTGGTGAAAAAAATTACAAGTCAAATTTACAGTTTTAAAGCAATTATAAAAATGAGTAACAACGAAGAATTTCAGCCTAACAGCAGCTTTACTCGTATTTCTGCACTCAACCTGGCTCATTGTTAGGGGCTTAGGACTTCCAGGTGCAGACTCGATCATAGAGCTCCCTGCTACAGACCCAAACCTCGACCCTGAATGGTTCCTTGAAGGCCGACTAATAAAAGTTTCCTTTTACCTTCTATATTTTTAAAGATGTTTGAACTCGACGTTTTTTTTTTTAATTTCCAAATTATCTACTGAGGACCCGAACTTGGTAAGAATGAAGTTTCCAGAAGGAAAAGAGGTATCAGATATAAGAACTTGTGCACAAGGGGCGTCACTTGTAAACAGCATATTAGGATAAGTCACTGAGGCGAAGTCGTAGGTCGAAAATTCCAAAATGTAAACTTTTGGGCCACCCTAGTACAGGTGTTCTACAGGTATCCATGATGGAACCTCTGTTGTTCATTCTCTATACCATTGACGTAAAAGATGTGATCAGTTACTGTAAGCATACAGTAAGGTCCTCCTCATACCATATCCATATGTGTGTTTGATGACCTCCAAATTCACATTCAGTGTACTCTGGATCGAGTCAGTGAATTTATTGCCTTAGTCAGTGAGGATACAAAGGCAATCTTTGTCTGGGTTGAGGCTAATGGGCTTAATCTCAATCTTGAGAAGACCTAGTCCTTTAGTGATTGAAGTTCTTCGAAAATTAATGTGATTGTATTTCTCATTAAGGAAGCTCGAAACCTGGGAGTAATCATAACGAGTACCAGAAATCGTTTGCCGTAAGAGCGAAGTCGCTGTGGAACTCATTGCCGCAGAATGTGGTAGAGGCGGAATCAGTATTGTCATTTACGTTTGGCTGCTGTTCAGTGCTCTTCTTTCGAGTTGGTGTTGAACTATCTAAGCACACTGACGATGTTGGAATGCCTGATCGCGTTCCCAATCCAGCGTACATCAGCGCCTCAACTCATTCTCTCTATTGAAACGTTTCATCTTCTGCTTGGTCATTTGAGCCCTTAGTCAGTTTCATGTCAATTGCAAGTGGGGTGCTAACTGGCTTGCTCTCGCTCATTCGAATTCTTCTTAAAATGTGCCTTATGTAGGTTGTCTGAGGTAAAGGTATGCCTTCCTTATCTCGTGTGATTTCCACACTCAAACAATACCGGGCTTCCACAAAGATATTTAACCTTGAATTCCTTGGAAAGTTTCTGTTCAATCTGACTCTCCCTTGCTCTATTATTTGATACAATCAAAATGTCATCCACGTAAACTAGAATTAACATCTTTTTGACATAATCGGTGTAGACACACGAATCAGCATTTGTCGGTGTCAGCCCAATGTCTCGAAGAACTGGAACCTATTCTGCATGCCACTGGTGGCCATCTTGGCGTAAAGCATGTACAGCTTTATTGAGTTTACATACCTTAGCCGTTCTATCCATTTTATCTCGCATCTTCTCGCCTCTTCTCGAAAGTTTAGGTTCACAATTTTCTCGTGCTATTCGTCTGGCGACAGGCGCAAAAGTTTCGAAGAAATGTAAACCAGGTTGTTGCGCAAAACCTTTCGCTATCATGCTCACCATCTGATGCCACCACACGTACGTCGCCTTTCACTGTGACTTTGGCGGTCGTGTTGCTTGCCAATTCCACCCGTTATTAACCTTGTGCGAGTCTGTGAACAGGTGATCGTTCTTGCATAGGTGTGAGACGCACCCACTGTCGATGCACCATTTTTCAACAGCCATAACGCTGAATTATGAATCTTCTAGATAGTTTAGAATTTCACTCGCGAAAAATGCGTCATCGCGGAATTGGCTTCTTTTCCTTCCTTTTTATTCTTTTTGAAGCATTTGGAGGCACAGTGGTGGCCTTTCTTACCACAAAAGTCGTACTTGATTTTCTCTTTCTGAGTGGAATCAGTGCCATGTCTATCGTGATGGCCATTTTAGGATGTATCTCCATGTGATGTAGTTAAGTTGGTTTGTTTCTACGTCGCATGATTTCTCAGAGCAGCAAAAATTATCATAATTACTTGGCAGACTATGTAGCAACATAATTGTCAATAGTTGACCATTAATGTTGATGTTCATTTGTTGAAAATGTGTCAACAATGTTCATAAAACGCGATAAATAATCTCACACATCGTCGTCATCGCGCATTTTTTGTGTCCTAGTGATCTAGTAGGCCTTTGCGAGGCATATATAGATTCTAGTTTTGTCCAAACTTCGCTCGAAGTTTCACAATTTCGAATGTGTTTTAGTTGCGACGAACTGAACGAGAGTATAAGATCAGATTTGGCCATCCGATCTTCTTGTTTCCACTTGATGAGTGCATCTCCTACGGCATTCAGTTTAGCGATTTCACTGGAGACGTACGGCCATGTTCCATTTTTTGTCAAAAAAGCCTCTACCTGGAGTTTCCAAGTTTCGTAGTTTTCCTTGGTTAGAAGCTCGATTCGCATATAACTGTAAAAACTGGCGGTAAAAATTTCCACTCACAGAAAAACACCAGGGATATTAACGGCCAAATAAATGGGGTGAACAGAATCACTGCATTAGATTGAATTACAGGTCACTATTTTGTGATGAGGTGTATAACAGAAAACGATTGATTTGCACACGTGCCTCAAAAGTTTTCTATCGCGTCGGTTTTACATTTCAAGTCCGATCATTTTTCAATTGCGTCCACTGGGGCCCATAAGCTATTAAAGCGTGAGCAGCCGTTAGACGAATAAAATAAAACTAAATTGAAAAAAACTCGACTTTTATTATAAATACAACGCAGTATTAAATTTTTGAGAGTTACTTCTGTCGCTGTTCACAAACGACTGACGAGATGGGAACTTGTGTCGGTGTGTGTGAGTGTGTGTTATATGAAAGATAGATGGCGTTATCTATTTGAATACTTTAGAAAAAAAGGCGCGAATTGTAAATCCTAATAGAAGGTAACTTAATAATCATAAGGGGATCGACTCAATTCAGCTTGATATCATGTCTGGTATGTATGCGAATGTATTGCGTAGGTAAGAGAATGGGGGCGTAAACTTATCGGGAATTAAGTATTTGCAACTTATAATGTTATATTCAGTTGTACATATGAGCTAGTCGGTGCAATAACCGTGTTTTTGAATTTTCAGAAATCACATTTTTTTTCATGAAGTTATCTACAAAACGAATTTTCAAAAAGGCAAGGACAGCCTTATTGCATTTAACCGTTTATATGTATCTCTTTATGGAAAATATGTTCAAATGTATATTTATACTTCTCTTACGGGCGCCTGTCAATATAAACTCTACGTTCGGATCATATACTGGCATCATACCAGTCAGGCAACATATCATTCGGTCGATCCGCCCACTCAAATTGACCAAGTTCTTGTCGCTGCTTCGTATTATTTCTATCTCGTACAGGTCCCCTAACTCTAAGTTCGTCGCGATTATTCCTTGACTTATTGTCGGGGACTTTGCGTATTCACTGATTTAAAATCGCATCCATCTGTTTATCTCATTTTTATCCCACAAGTAGCTAAGAAAGGAGATAGTCCATCCTCGTAGAGCCTCTTAATGCGAAGGTAGGGTTAAAAATAATTTGGATTTTACCACACTTTTACAGTATTATTGTAAGGCAAACTTGCAAGCACGGTATTGTAAAGGTGAAATTCCAACAAATGTGTGGTAAGTAATGTAGTATTCCAATTCACGTATTGTAAATATTGTAAAAGTCTCGGCGGTACCAAATTTTCACTGGTTCGGAACCTAAAGATCATATTCGCATGGCAGCAATATGCTGAATCACCTGTGGTTAGAATGCGGAATGCAGTCATCCTTGGGTCGCTCTGTGTCCTCAGAACATACCAGTCCATCACGCTATAAACACCTATATCGCGGTCGCTTGACTTGGTTGTGGCGGCAATTTTACCGCGGTTTCACAAGCAGCGGGTGTCATTCCGGAAATTGTTACTTGCTCCCAATGAAATCCTGCTGTGGTTTTTGAAACCAATTTTTCTATTATATATTTAATGGCAATTTTGATTTTGTAGGTGCACTAGATTCATATCAACTTTTTTATCGCAACAATCAGAAGAGTCAAATAAATATGACAGGCAATTCGATTGATCAAAAGAATAATACTCAGAACATGAATAGGAGTGTAGAAATCGGAAATATTTATTTAATGAAAAAATCTGCGTTGTGGGATAATCAGTGTCACAAAGCAACGAAGTTAAAATTGATTTACAGTAGTATCGAACATGTAACTGGAAATAGACGAGGAGTATTATCGAATGGCACGTTCAGAAATTTGCTGAGAACGCTTGTAATTAATGCAGCTAATAAATGTGGATATTCGCTTATTAATTCAAAGCAGATGCAAGATGACATCACATTTTTTGGAGTACGTGATGTAACCAAATACGAATTAAATGACTCAGAAAATTTGGAGGTCCAAAGTGTTGCAGAGGCAAAATTAAGAGAGGATATACATGGTTTCATTATAAGGCAAGTTTTCATTTATTATTATTACAGCAACCTCGTGTGCAAGAATATCCGTCGATCCAGATTCTAATTCACATGTTTTTCAATCCCACTAGAATAAGTACTTCGCTAATATTTTTTAATATTTTTTATAATTTGTATTTGAAATGTTTAAATTTGTCAAATTACAGGCATATTTTTAAACAACTTAATCTTTTTTATATAGGTGGAAATTTAAACATTTCAATCCAATATTATAAATATTAGTTCAGTTTCCGCATGTCTGCGTGTACACTAATTATTTTTTGCTGAAACTTTGAGAAACGGTAAGAAACATGAAAGCGTAAATAAATAGAATATTTTCTGTTTAAATAATTACAAAAAGTTAATTTTTATGTTACCTACCTCATAATTTTTTTTTAACTATTCAAAGTGAAAAATGTTTGTTATTGCGGACTCAGACATGCGAAAACCAAATCGCACAAATTATCACATGCCAAGACCAAATTAAAAAAATCTATGTTTCCCAATTAGAAGTGAGGAGGGTAAGTTGGTGCACCTTTAACTACAAAAAACTATAATATTTAGGCTCACGAAAATAGTTCTGTCCTCTGAATTCAGTGCAAATCGCATGTCAGGTTATGTACTGGTTTGAGCTGTTATGTTACTGCCATGTGGTACACATAAATTTACTTGAAATTAAAGTTAGTTATTACAAGTGAGCTATGTAATTTAAGTTTAAGTTATGTAATTCAAAAAATTATTAATATATTGCAATATGAAACAGTAATAGTGGTGCGCCGAATCACCCGAAGTGGCGGGTAACTTGACGCAGGTGCAGTACTTCAGAAAAACTAACATTAACCTATTTTATGTATTTTTCATTACAAAATCTTCTTTCACCGACTGTAGCCAAGGTATCAGGCTACCTAAAGCACATTTTCCCATTATTGACGGTTGTATAGTTTTCTCTTAAAATCACTTTTTCTTTTAGGGGCGCGAACGTACCCTCCTCTCCCCTAGTTGCTTATAAAGTCGAACTTGTTAATATTGGACATTACACACTTAAGTGGATCGAAAAACTAAAATTTCGAGATACAGTTGGGTGGCGCATCCCAAAAGTTGCTATCACCCTTCAATAAGAAGCCTCAAAAAGGATTTGTTGATCTAACAATATTTTCTCCGATTAAGACCCAGTAAAATTGAAAATTGGTGTATACTTTCAGGTGATAAATGTAGAATATAAAATTACAAGATATGTTTCGGTTCGTGCAAATGTTCATAAAAATGATGAAAATAGTAAATCAAGTCCGTAAATGATAAACTATTGTTAAACCATGCACATGTGGAGTTGCCGTAATACACAGTCGGCCAGAAGACCCCCAAGAGTGTCATCAGGTTTGTATAAAACTTGGTATAAGGGGTTTTCTATAAATAGAGGATTTACTATGGCGGCCATAATTTGTAGATTTCTACACATTTGAATAAAATTTGTTATAGCGGGATATCTGGGCTCGCTAATTTTGACTTTGACACCGAAAGATGAAAATTCAAAATGTGCGATACAATATAATGGACATTTTTCAAATTCTGACATATTTGCCTGAACCTCGGTACTTGGTTGTTCCTCAAGTGACGAATGTCAAATTTTGAAATTAAGTTAGATTTTCATGAAGCTTGGTGCATGCATACATGCATCAAGTTTAATTAAAATCTATATGAATTATGTAATAATAATTGCTATATTGACGCAGCAGTTTTGAATTTTTGACATAAAATTTGACATCAAAGACCCCAAAAACTCTCTTGTACCAAGTTTCATACAAATCTGATGGAATATTACATTTTCGACACTTTAGGGGGTCTTCTGATCCTATGTGCTGAAATGTTGCAATTTGTTATTGTTGAATGAAATAAATTATCACATACCTTCGGCACTGCTTCCTGGAGATCTTAGAATAAATTGATACTTTATTCAATAAGCTAGACTCAATTTTCTCTCCAATTTTACCTTGGGCGCCAGACCTGTTCGAGACCACTTAATTCTCAAAATTCAGATCTCGAAAATATCAATCAATAAACTCAATAATCTCTACAATTTAAACTCAAATTGTAAACGCAGTGTACCTGTTGTTCGCACAGTCAGCTCAGACCACATTGCTAACAAATTAAGCTTACAATTTATTCAACATTAATCATTGGAAGTAGTATAATGATTGGTTCAACAATTCTGATGTTCAGTATTTTCTGATATAACTTCAGTCTTGACAAGATTCATCGACTTCAAAGTCTCAGATTCTATAAGACTCAAACAATCATATTATCAACTTATTTTCGCTACAATCTTGAATCCTAACCTAATTTTTAAAATCAAACTAACTCCGAATAGCTAGGCTTCTCTGCTCGGTACTCCATACTATGTAATTCCTAATACTTAACGAATATAAATTGTACTCAAAATATTAATCTAAGTAGTCTCTACACTTAATTTAATAGGTTTTTCCATAAACTCAAAATCTATTTGAATAGCCTTTATGATCAACTGAACGTAGTCAGTCTAGCCAAACTCGATCCAATACTTTACAAAACTCAAATCTCAAGAATAGTTTAATTTTCATAACCTAAATATGTAAATTTAGTAATGACGTAACCTCAAACGTTTTAAATAAACCTTAAATTCGAAATTATCCATAGCCTCGACTTTACAAACCTAGTAATAGACAAAACATAACCCCAAAACTAGCCGTGGACTAATTTTATTGAACTAGTAATGACCAAAACACAAAATCTTTAACTGAACTCAACTATCATTATCATCCATAACCTCTACATAATAGATCAAGTACTGAACAACCTCAGACTCAACGACAAATCTTCAGACCTAAATTCTTGATTTCAACTTCAATCGTCTTGACTCTGATGTATTGCAAATTTACTAAAATTACTTGAGAAATTATTTTTGAGATTTAAACTAGCTCCACGTATTTCGCCTATCTCTACTAACTCTAATTTTATCCACACAAGAGTAAAAACAAACTTTGATAAATTGTCAAATTAAAATTGTCCATAACAATTTTTATCTTAACACATACAATTCTCGACGCTTCAAGTCTTTAGTAATTCACTAGAATTAAAGGGCGAAGGAAAGGTATAAATGGCGGGACAGACCTTGGCTTGAAGCTCGACTGAACACACACACACACACATAAATTCACAAGAGAAAATTCACATAATAAATAATGTCAATATTCACTCCAGAATTTACACTTGATATATAAAGGCTCAGTTAAGGAGTTTCCACCTCAACCATGTGTAACGCCATTTTTATAAAAGTTTCTCAAGGTCTCTATTTTTCCCGAAGAAAGTCATAATTATGGCTGCGTGTCGAGCGAGGTTTCCCTTTCCTTAGCAAATAGAGATGTCGGCCTTACCTGATTTTTCTGGAACAGCCTCAAGAAACTTCCCAGGAAGAGGAGAGCGACAGAAAACGTCTTAACTAATTTAAAACTTGACAACGAATTTTAAAGAGCGCATTCCATTGCTGTATAAATAATGGGTGCACGGTAGCCTCTTATTTCAGGTATTCAATCTCACTTCCTTCTATTATCAATTAGAAATGATACAGAGTTGTTCCTTCATCATTTTACTCTCCGCTTCATCCAGTTTATTACCTCTTGGAGCCTGAAATCAATCTGGCTAGTCAATGCAGAATTTGGTTCAGTACCAGTTGGTATCAGCTGACAGTGGCTGGGAATTGATGTCGGAATTTCTCATCGTAAAGTCTCAAAAAGGTCCCAAACCAGGTAGATGATACAGGCGTCTTCTCCGACATAATGATCTTCCAATCTGTCGACGTTGAACAAGATATCTGCAACTAACATGCTCTATTCCGACGCCAACGTCACAGTCAAGGAGAAGGAAAAGGGGGAGAGGTATCGAGACCATATACGGGAGCTGTGGGGAGTGTACAAACAATATTCGGCTAAAATGACTGTGCTTGTCATCGTTGCTCTCGGAGGTGCGAAACCATCACTGGTTCATAACCTCGAAGCCATACCCGCGTGCCAGAAAAATGCCAAGGCACTTGCGAGATGGATACAAAGCGCTGTCATTCTTGGGTCGCTCCGTGTCCTTAAGACTCACGAGGTTTTCGCCGGCCCTTCATCGTGATTCCACCGTAACGTGTGGTCACCCACCTCACGGTTGTGAGGCGTGACCGTTGGGGTGATTTACTGCGGTTCTACTGGGAGCCAGTGTCATTTTCATGGATGGCAGTCGCTCCCAGGGGGACCCCGCTGTGGCTGTTTGACCAATTTTTCTTAATATTTATATATGACGCGTGCTCAGGTTACGGGTAGAGGGTCCCTGAGCCGAGGGTCTCTGCTAAATACGGTTACAAAACTTAATAAGCAGTCGCGCATAATTGTTCAGGGATGTTCCCGAAGGAAAAACCTCCAAGCTAAGGCGTGAACAACCGTTCCGACATGCGGGGCTCTGCAAGGGTGGACGAACCCTTTCCCTAGCTGCTCGTAGGAACAACTATGACAACATCAAATCCAGTTGTGAATGCGGTTCAAAATTTATCGAACGCGCAGAGCACCAGACAATGGGTCGGCGAACAGTGCCGATCGCCCTAGAGTTCGGGATGCTGCAAATAATTTGGATGGAAATACGATGACGGATCCGCAAAACGATTGACGTCTTGAGTAGTTGGACTGCTACGATGCCAGCATTATCCATGATCGCAGGGGTTATATGATGCGGCTTCACACTCTGTGGCACCAGAAACACCCAGAGCTTCCGCAACAGCGGTTGCGAAACCGCGCCGACAACCTCTTGCAAATAGGATGTATACGCGGAACGCGTCCCCAACCACTGCAAGAACAAGCCGCAGGCGAAAAAGTGGAAGCGGCATTAAGACTAATAACCGTGGAAATCAGACATCCCCCGAGAGATAATGGCAGTTTCAGGACGAGGAGAAACATGAACATCCAGGTTCCTTCTAAGCCGCAAGATCTGTTTGAAATGAATGACGCCGTTCGTGAGGATCTCTCGGAGGAGTCCTACTTCTGGACCATCACTTGTTCAGTTTATGATGCGGCGAGAGCTTTGGCGGATTCAAATCGAAGGATGAAGCCGACGATATGTAGAGACTTTTTGGAGAGAGATTTACGAAGTTCGACACCCATCGCATGAAGACACTGAGAACATCATGCGTTTCAAGGAGCTGTGCAACAACCTCATAACGTCCGAGGAATAATGTCCACCAATGACTGCCGAAGAGGTGAAGAGAGCACTGAGGGGCACGAAGAACTTCTCCGCTGCCGGACCGAATGGTATCAAGAAGTTCTGGTGGAAGAAGTTTACTTCTACACACCAACATCTGGCCCGGATCTTTACCTCATATTCAAAGTCGGACAATTGAACTTGTGTGAATAGAGATCTACGAAAAACATGTATCGAAAAGAGGCGTAGCAGGCTGTCTAGAAAACCTGCTAATCGACCGAGGCGTCTGCAAAGACGCTGCAGCCTACAATCGCTATCTGTCGATGGCCTGGATTTATTACCAGAAAGCTTTCGATTCAACCTCCCATAGACTCATCATCTGTCTGTTGGAAAGCTTGAAGGTTCATCCACAC
>JAUMHM010047413.1:0-15193 GCA_032362435.1 Melikaiella ostensackeni
TGCTCATTTGTTTTTCGATTTGTCAAGAATCCGCCGTTTTCGCATCGCTCAAGAGGCAGCGAAAGCCAAATTTTCGTCGCGCGTGTCATGAAGAATTTTTTTTTTTGACTGGAACCAAATTTCACATAGTTGCTTTTTATGTAAAAAGAAAAAGAATGGGACCCCAGGTTCTTTCATTCTCTGAAATTTGTATTTTACGCTACGCCCTTATGAATAAAAAAAATTCTTTCATGATAAGGATATCGTATTTTTCTGGTGGATGACATGTTACCATATATTCAAAAATTATTAATTCAGGTTCAACAATCCATTATACAAAATCGAATGTGGGTGTACGCTTGAAAAGAGCCCTTTTGGCCGGTTCTAGTTTAGAAGATATTCGCATTTTTCTGAGCCAGGGTCAAAATGATTATTTTCGGATTGGAAACGATTGAATTTTTGCAATCGTTTTTAATGCAATCTTTCTTACTCCATTCTGACGTACCAAATTCAAAAGTCGTATCTGCATTTTGGATGAGTCGCCAAATGACAAGAAAGCCCTGTAAAAAACGTCGGATTGAAAAGTATTAAGAAGTATTAACATTTTCAATGCGTTTCAATTCTGCTTTCTAATGCGGAGGGAAGGTTTGAAAAGTATTGGTTCACAGTAAAAGCCCTGGAAAGACTTATAGGATTCAGGTCAAACGGTTAAGCCATTTTGTCTGATTTTTTACATAAATAATCTAAAGAGTATAGAGACTCCCGGTACAGGCCACTTTTTTCGAAAAGAATTATATTTTTTATGTAACAATTAAAACAAAAATGCGCCTCGATGGAAATGTATTTTCCACAAAATCTCTATGCATGCTTCCTAAAAATGCTTCCTTGATTTTAAACAAAATTGATATTTTTAGAACAATCAAAACCTGGGGTTAAGTGATGATTACTAGAAATTACATCCACTGAACATTATTGCACTATATGTGCTCTATAGAACGCTAGTCGTTTCATGAAATGGCTGAAATAGACAGATCGTGTAACTGTTGATTATTACAAAATCCGCCGGCAGTTCATGAACTGTCCTGAAATTTCGTGGAATGTCTCATTACACTAAGTGGCTACGATACATACACTTTCAATCAAATTTGAATAAACATTTTTGTTCCGTGATTCGCAATAAAAAGGCCGGTTTGATCAGAACGTTATAAACTCTAGAAAATATCAAACGTTGAGTAAAATCCAACGAAAGCCAGTTTCCTTTAAAATCTCCTACATTTAGTGCGGGAGGTTTTGTTGATTCAAACAAAATCTTTATTTTATCAGAACAAAGTTTGTTTGAATCCAATTAAATTTCTTCTATGTGTTTATTATTCACTAAAGCTTAAATATTTTTCTTTATTTTTACTAGGGGAAGCCATAAGAAAAAAGTTAGAGGTTTAAGTTGTAAGTTATTAGAAACTAAATTCGGTTTTTTTATAAGCTTCTGATAATGATGCATTCACATATAAGTAATAAGTACATAAGATAAGTCAAGTTTTAAAGGACCTCGCACAAACTGTATGATGAAAAAGGCCTTTCGCTGAAATTGTCTCATTACGACATTTGGTAAGCATTATATGAACCATCAGAAACCCGAGCTTGATCAAACTTTGACCGTAAGGTCTTTTCGATACATTTTGTGCGCGGTACTTTGAAAACAAAATATTTAAAAAATCCGCCCGCTGCGCGGGCACATTCTCGACGCGTGCTGCGCGCGAAATCTGTCTCGCGCTTCGCGCTCGGTCTTGGATAATCAACTAATTTATATTCATGCTCAAACATTAAGTGATGATGTAGATTTTGTGAATGTGTAATAAAGAACATGGCAAGTTTTAGAAACGACAAAAGTAACAAAAGTATTTTTCATGCATATCTTAATTTTATTAATGGCAGCTTAGAGGTGAAATATAGGTATAAAAATGTTTGGAGGCAACTTCGCAGAACTTTTTGAGGTGAGTAATTTTGCTGTTGAAGCTTTCATTGTTTTTTGCGTTCTTTAACTATAAATTTTAATTCTTGAATTTCTTATGGAATTTTCCATGTTTAAAACAAAAACTATCATTGCTATTGGAAAACGATTAAGAGCAATTTTTTACAACTTTTAGAAAAAAATAATTTTTGTCTATTGTCTATTTATCGTATCTAGCGGTCTTTCGTGAGAAAATTGAATTATTACCTTCCTCAGTTCGATTTTTCATGGCTAAAACTATAAATATTGGCAGTAGAAGGCTGGCCAACGAACTTAACCTATCTTTTTGGACCATAAACCAGTGTGCGAAAGGAAATTTAAAAAAAGAAAATTTCTTCAAAAGATATCGCGTCGTCAGACAACAGGCAGACAGACATTTTTTAAAAACCATTTTTTCTGACTCAGGGGGTCTCAAAACGTCGACAGTTGACGAAAACTAAATAGGACCAAATTCACATGAATCTAAGACCATCCATCATGAATGATGAGAATGTAAAAGTTCAAATTTCCCCGCCAAAATATAGGTGTTATTGAAAAATAATTCAATAAAACTTTGTAGGTCTTTTTGAGGTGAGTAATTTTTCAGCTATGGATTTCATCGTTTTTTGCGTTGTTCAGCTATAAACTTGAATTTTTGATTTTCATATAGCATTGTCCACGTGTAAAACACAAACTTATATTGCTATTGGAAAACGCTTCAGAGCAATTTCGTGGAACTTTTAGAGACCAATAATTTTCGTCTCTTGTCTATTTATCGTATCTAGCGTGAGTTCGTGAGAAAGTTGAATTATTACTTTTCTCAGTTTGATTTTTCATAGTTAAAACCATACATATTGGCAGTAGAAGGCTGGCTAACGAACCTGACCTATCTTTTTGGATCACAAACCAGCGTGCAAGAGGAAGTTCAAATTAGAAAATTTCTTTGGAAGTTATCGCGTCGTCAGACAACAGACAGACCGACAGACGGACATTTTCGTAAGAAACATTTTTTCTGACTCAGGGGGGCTCAAAACGTCGAGAATTGACGAAAACTGGATAGGTCCAAATTCACATGAATCTAAGGCATTCCATCATGAATGATGAAAATGTGAAAATTCAAATTTTCCTGCCAAACTATAGGTGCTATTGAAAAATAGTTGAAGGTAATTTTGTAGGTCTTTTCGAGGTGAGTGATTTCTCAGGTAAAGCTTGCATCGCTTCTTGCGCTGTTTAGCTATAAATTTGAATTTTCGATTTTCTTATGATATTTTCCACGTTTAAAACAAAATTTATCATTGCTATTGGAAAACGGTTAAATGCAATTTTGTAGAACCTTTGGAGGCAAACAATTTTGGTATCTTGTCTATTTATCGTATCTAGCGTGGTTTCATGAGAAAGTTGAATTATTACTTTCCTCGGTTTGATTTTTTATGGCTAAAACCATAAATATTGGCAGTAGAAGGTTGGCTAACGTACTTGACCTGACTTTTTGGACGACAAACTAGTGTGCACAAGGAAATTGAAATTAGAAAATTCTTTCAAAAGTTATCGCATCGTCAGACAATTGACAGACATACCGACAGACAGACATTCTCGTTAGATCCATGTTTTCTGACTCAGGGGCTCTCAAAACGTTGAGAATTGACGAAAACTGGATAGGTACAAACTCACATGAACCTAAGACATTCCATCATAAATGATGAGAATGTAAAAATTCGAATTTTCCTGCTTGTACTATTGAAAAATAGTTACAAGCAATTTTGTAGGTCTTTTTGAGGTGAGTAATTTTGCTCCTAAAGCTTTCATCGTTTTTTTGCGTTGTTTAATTACAAATTTGAATGTTGGATTTTCTTATGGAATTTCCCGCGTTTAAAGCAAAAACTATCACTGTTATTGAAAAGCGGCCAGCAGCAATTTTGTAAAACTTTTAGAGGCAAATAATTCTGTTTTGTTATCCATTTATCGTATTTAGCGTGGTTTCGTGAGAAAGTTGAATTATTACTTTTTTCAGTTTGATTTTTCATGGCTAAAACCATAAATACTGACAGTAGAAGGCTGGCTAACGAACCTGACCTGTCTTCTTGAACCACAAACCTGTGTGCAAAAGGAAATTCAAATTAGAAAATTCCTTCGAAAGTTATCGCGTCGTCAGACAACAGACAGACATACCGACAGACAGTTCGACAGACAGACATTTTCGTTGGATCCATTTCTTCTGACTCACGGGGTCTCAAGACGAGGAGCATTGACGAAAACTGGATAGGTCCAAATTCACATGAATCTAAAACATTCCATCATGAATGATGAGAATGTAAAAATTGAAATTTTCCCGCCAAACTATAGGTGCTATTGAGAATAATTTGAGGCAATTTTGTAGGTCTTTTGAAGTGATTCATTTTGCTGTGAAAGCTTCCATCGTTTTTTGCGTTATTAAGCTATGAATTTGGATTTTTGATTTTCTTATGGTATTTTTCACGTTTAAAAAAAAACTATCGTTGCTATTGGAAAACAGTTTCAAGCACTTTTGTCGAACTTCAAGAGATAAATAATTTTGGTTTTCTGCCTATTTATCCTATCTAGCGTGGTTTCGTGAGAAAGTTGAATTATTACTCTTCTCGGTTTGATTTTTCATGGCTAAAACCATAAACATTGGCAGTAGAAAGCTGGCTAACGAACTCGACCTGTCTTTTCAGATGACAAACCAGTATGGAAAAGGAAATTCAAATCAGAAAATTCCTTCGAAAGTTATCGCGTCGTCAGACAACAGACAGACCGACGGACATACCAACAGACAGACCGACAGACAGGCATTTTTGTAAGATTCATTTTTTCTGACTCGTGGGATCTCAAGACGTCGAGAATTGACAAAAACTGCATAGGTCCAAATTCACATGAATCTAAGACATTCCATCTATCATGAGTGATGAGAATGTAAAAATTGAAATTTTCCTGCCAAACTATAGGTGCTATTCAAAAATAATTTAAGGCAATTTTGTAGGTCTCTTTGAGGTGAGTAATTTTGCTGTTAAGGCTTTCATCAGTTTTTGCGTTGCTTAGCCATAACATTGAATTTTCGATTTTCTTACCTCATTTTCCACATTTAAAACAAAAACTATCATTGCTATTGGAAAACGGCCGAGTGAAATTTTGTATAACTGTTAGAGGCAAATAATGTTGGTATCCTGTCTATTTATCGTATCTAGCGTGGTTTCGTGAGAAACTTGAATTATTTTTTTTCTAGGTTTGATTTTTCATGGCTGAAACAATAAATATTGGCAGTGGAAGGTTGGCTAACAAACTTGACCTGTCTTTTTGGACCACAAACTAGTGTGCAAAAAGAAAATTCAAATTAGAAAATTCCTTCAAAAGTTCACAAATTCACATGAATGTAAGATATTCAGTCATAAATGATGAGAATGTAACACATGAATCTGAGACATTCCATTATAAATGATGAGAATGTAAAAATTTAAATTTTCCGCCAAACTATAGGTGCTATTGAAAAATAGTTAAAAGCAATGTGGTAGGTATTTTTGATGTGAGTAATTTTGCTGTAAAAGCTTTCATTTTTTTTTGTGTTATTTAGCTATAAATTTGAATTTTCGATTTTCTTATGGAATTTTCCACATTTAAAACAGAAATTATCGTTGCTATTGGAAAACGGTTAAAAGGAATTTTGTAGAACCTTTAGAGACCAATAATTTTGGTCTCTTTCCTATTCATCGTATCTAGCGTGGTTTCGTGAGAATGTTGAATTATTACTTTCCTTAGTTTGATTTTTCATGGCTAAAACCATAAATATTGGCAGTAGAAGGCTGACTCACGAACTCGACCTGTATTTTTCGACCACAAACTAGTGTGCAGATGGCAATTCACATTAGAAAATTCCTTCGAAAGTTATCCCGTCGTCAGACAAAAGATAGACAGCCCGACAGGCAGACTGACAGACAGACATTTTCGTAAGAACCATTTTTTCTGACTCAGAGGGTCTTAAAACATTGAGAAGTTCGAAATTTTGTAAACGTCTCTACCAATAACTTCTGTTACAAGTTATAGCGTTCTCGACTTTATAATAATTGTAGTTAAATTTTGCCCCAAAATATAGTAGTGCTGCATCAGGGCAAAAAATAATTGATTTAAAAAAGTATACTTACATAGTAACTTATAACATTAGCGTTTCCCTTATCTTTTAATCTTTTGAAAGCACATAAATATCTACCTGTATCCTAGGGTGGCTAAAAAAATACTTTCAGAAATTAGAGTAATGTATCTTTTCCACAAAATGTTTCAAACAAAAAATCCATGTAGTATATGATTTACAGGTCTTGATTAGAGTGGGCCGAAAATATAAGATTTTTGAAAATTCAAAATGACGAGTGTTTTATTTGCAGTTTTTGGTATTAAATGTTAGTTAAAAATTAAAATTATGAAAATATAACTTGTTGAAGTTATAATTTTTTCAAATTAGCAAAGAGGACATTTTTAAGATTTGCTTCATTTATATTTGAATCCAAAAATAAAAAGTATTATGTATGGCATACCTTCGGTTTGCCCAGGAGAAGCAAGCTATAATTTCCTCATACCTCAGAAAAACTTCTCCCTAGACTTTATCGCTGTTTAAAGAAGTCATAAGTCCTTAAATTCGCAAGTTTTTAACAAATGTAACATCTAACAATTTTTTTTTCTGAGATCTAAGGAAATTATGGCTTGCTTGTCCAGTGTAACTCATTATTCTCAATACAGTGGTATATATTGATACCATGAAACACATATTTTGCTTCAATAATTCAAAAAAACAAGCAGGGGAATTAAAAAAATCGCCAAAATACACTGAAAGTCCCATATAAGTCCGACCTTGGTTCTTGCTTAAAATGGCCTTGGACATGTAGCGGACCGACTCCAATGTCAACAATCAGGTGCGTATGAACCATTTCTATGTGATTTTCGTTCGCAGTAAAAAATATTTATTAAATTTCTTTAAATGTTTGTTTGTTTCGAAGGATAAACGCTGCCCCTTGTTTTCCTGAGACATTTTTGTAACACATAACGTAAACACTGAAAGCGAATGAAGCGAAGTGCGGACCGTGCGAACTGAGGAAATTATGCGCTTGCGTGGCACCGCCCGCATTGTTAGTGTGGTACTGGACGAGTATGCTGGCTTTAGAGTGCCGCTCTCTGCACACCTTGCACCCCTGATCCTCGAACGAAAGTCTCAGAATAACATATTGCGGACTGACTTACTAAGGACTTTTAGTGTACATCACATTTCAGGCAATAAAGCTCGAAATCACAGGTGGTTCAGGACTTTGTCGATAACACATATTTATATAGCGATGCCGTCCGAGGCGAGGCAAACCGAGCCTGCCTCGTTTTCGTCTCGGTTCATTCCTCGTTTTGCCTCGTTCTCTCAGCTCTATGCCTCGTTTTGTCCCGTCTCGTTTTGTCTCGTCCCGTTTTGTCCTTTTCCGTTCTCGCCTCGGTTTTCCCAGCACTTTGTGACAGATGTGCACTAGCAGAGCGAACAGTTCGCAGAAGCGTTCTTCTGTCAATCTGACGAGCTATTGCTAATTAGCGCTCTTTAATAAATGGCTAGAGTCGAAACATTATTACATATTATACTTATTTATCCATTACTGATTAATTTGATATCAAACACGACTATGTTTCGATTTTCTTAAAAAATTTAACATCACTCTATAAGCATCTTATTTTTTTCTTATTCAATACTTATTTTGCCAATTACAAAAATAAAACATATGAAACAGAAAGGTATGAAAGATAAGTATATTTTCGAGTAATCTGGAGTTTTCTTAATTTAACACTGACTTAATTTGTAAAATATGTCAAAATAGGATTTTTACATTACGTGGCGTCTAATTTCTATATTATTGGGAAATAAAATATATTTATAGGGACATTCAAAAAAACCGATTGCTTTGTATTTTTATACATTATAATAAGTGCATACCTACTTCTTGTAGATTCATACATTCATATAAAACTCGAACGCTTTCATATTAGTAACAAGATCAGAACACAATCGATTTTTTAATTGACTCTTACGACATTTATGTATGTATATATGCAAACTTGTATATATGTATATTAGTATATATTTATTTTTGCTTATTTTTTCACACTGTGAAAGTTAGAGTACATTTTTACATTAAAAATATAAAAATACACAGACGTTTTTGGCGGTGTCAAAGTAAAAAATGTCAATGTTAAACAAGCCACACGTAAATTTTGAGACAAACTTTACGATCCAATTACAATTTTTCGATGGATCCTAGGTGATTTTTATTCATTTAACTAGATTCTACAATCGCTTTTTAATATAATACGTTACTTTCATATTTTGATCTTTTAGGATATACAAATGACAAATTTTGAAATGTGCAAAAATGTAAAATGGACACTCTATTACAATGACATTTCGAATATGTGTATCAGAGTTGAATTTAGCATGGGCATTATAAGTTTATGCACAAAAACTATTGCCGATGTAGTTTTTGTCATAGGTAAACGTCTCTTATACAGAGTGGCCGTTTCAATCAAGTAAAAAAATTCCCGGTTTGCAAAAATTTTTCACGGTCATTGAAATTTAAAAAATCGAATTTTAAAAGCTGAAAATTCTTTCATTGGCAGTAGTCGAAAACTGAATTGCAAATTAAAGCACTCAGAGTGGAACTCTTTTAAATTTTAAATTTTTTGAATTGAAGCTTAGAAAACATTTAGCTCAAACGCTCAATAATTTACACGTATAAAGTGGAAGCTTTCAACACTTTTCAATTATACAATTTTAAATTAAATGCCGTCAAACTGCAAAATTTTTAATTTTATACTCTTATAAATTTAGCATTTCAGAGATTTCTGGTTAAAAAATGTATATCCGCGCTATCACTCTCAATGCTATAAATTGAAAAATGAATTAGTTTTGTGAATGTTGAAAATTATACCATTTTGAGCAATATTAAGTTAGATACATAAAAAAATTGATTGATAACAAAATTTTTTAAAACTAAGCTTTCTAAATTAGAAGTTAATTATTTTAATTTTAAGTTTTCTGAAATGAATAATTGTTTGATTGTTATATAAACATCAAAATTTAACACTTTCACTTAAAAAATAAATTTTTTTTGGGAATGGAAAAATTAAAATTGTAACGTTCAAAGTTTAAACTTAACACTCTGAAATTTAAACGTTTCAAGGATTTCAATTACAAAGAATTCAGTTTCAAATTCTTCAGTTTTGAATATTTGATTTTTTAATTTATTTCAAATGAAGAGTCAAATATTGATAAATATTGAAAAGTTGTTCTTTTTTTCAATCAAAAAATTTCAAATCGAATGGGTTTAAAATTGAATATTTTAGACTGAAACGTTATTTAAATAGGATTTGAAATTGAGGAAAAGCGTTTAATTACTGTCTTGTTTAAACAAGCCAGCAGCTTTACATTTTTCGGCTCCATATTTTCTTTCCCATATATACCTATTTTTGTTCGAACCACTTTTTACAAACCAAAACATATTGTGTTTGATAATAAATTCATCAACACAAAGCGAATAATCTAAGAATATATAATTCAGGAAGTCTAGTGGTTTATTAAAAAAAATGTTCTCTTTAAATTCGACGTACCTGGAAAAAAATGGTCCATGACGAACGTTCTTTTGTCAGCATTCACCTCTTCCCTTTGTCCGCAGCATCTTGACCGTCCTGAGCAGATTGGTTAACATCTGCCAAGAAATGCTAGAAAAACTGGGACGAGAACGAGAAAGGACAGAACTAGACGAGAAATACCGAGACAGCAGGTATGTCCCATTCTCGTCGCGTCTCGTTCCTCGGTATTTCTCGCTCGACGACAACACTACTGTACAGTATTGATGATTTCATTTTAAGGCACAATGGAACCCTTTCTAGGACTACAATACGTCATAAAAATATATTTATGGCAATGGCTGGATTATAATATTTGAAATGTCCAGAATGCAGTAAACCGTTGCTGGATTTTCCGACTGGGATCGTAAGTTTCTTTCTTTCTGAGTCTCAGTCACTTTCAATAAACGAAGCAATGTTCTCTAGAAAAATGGTACGCCAACTTTTATCACAGGACTTTTGTCAGTAATCAGGTCAGAAATGCTAAATTTGAAAAAATTTTAGTTTTGTATTCAGTGATTTAAGAGTAAGATATGCAGAATGTACAAGAAATGGTACATTCTGCATATTTTTAGTACCAGGCCATTTTCTCCAAGTATATCCCACTGATCACAATGAGTGGAAAATGAATGCACGAAACGCTTCACCCATAAAACAATTGAAGCCTCGTTCTTTGCTCTTTTTTACTTGAGCCCGGAGCTAATTTTTCCATCCACGTACGTAACAATAACGTTTAAAGAAAGACAGCGATTGCCAATTAACAACTACTTACAACAACCAAATGAATGTGTAACATTGTACACGGAAAGAAATTAGACAATTTTTCCATCTACGTACGTAACAATAACGTTCAAAGAAAGACAGCGTTTGTCAATCACCAACTACTTACAACAACCAACTGAATGTGTAATATTGTACACGGAAAGAAATCAGAAAATTATTACTTGTATGAAAAAAATATACCTACCATCCCCTTTGAAATTACGGGCTGTTGATTATTACAGATACAGATTTCGTGATTCGTAACACTGTTTGAACCGTTCTTCGGAATTTATGGCAGGAAACACGTGTTTCATTGATTACTGCTTTTACGATCTTTTTTTATCTTTTCGACCTTTTCCTTTTTAGGTATATTATTTTTTTTTAAAATGAAGGCCTCTCAAACTGTGAGCTGCAAGCGTAAGGCAATTGTTTGACTTAATGGCTCGCGACTCGAAATGCCATAAAATCATAAATCATCGAAGAAGGACCAATTTCTTGCAGGACACTTTCGCAGACTGCTAAATTATTAGCTGGGTCAAAATTTGTGAAACGGACCACCTAAACATTCTTTTTCTCGGATTACTAAAATACCTACGTTTTTCGATATAGGTCCAAGTACTTTTTCACCCCCTAAAATTTTTTTGCAAAATTCCACTTATTTTGCAAATAATCGCCAATTGAATATTGCCGTATTCAATTTTTCATTTATTTATATCTCGTGAACAAATAGAGATAACTGAACCATTCTTTTAAAAATGAGATTGAATTCTCTTTATGCGTAAATCGTCACCGAGTATATTGAAAAAAAAATTCAGTAACCTCTGATATTAAGGAAATTATTAATTATATATATATATATATATAATT
Source organism: Melikaiella ostensackeni (assembly GCA_032362435.1). Lineage (NCBI taxonomy): Eukaryota > Metazoa > Arthropoda > Insecta > Hymenoptera > Cynipidae > Melikaiella > Melikaiella ostensackeni. The sequence continues at coordinate 11,252 of JAUMHM010047413.1, forward strand.
TTTCTGATGACGCGCGTCCTCCAACGCGCTCGCGGATTTTGACGCGCTAGCTGCTCACGCAAAACTCTCGAAAAACTCATGAATTTTGATTAAAGAGATCATCGTCACAATATCAGAACCTTTTGCATTTATTCTTCAATTAAAAAATATGTCAAACCTATACAAAGCATTATATAATTTCAAATATTAAATATAACTGTTTCTTCTGAACTAGAAAATATCTTACACAACCATTTTTTTTCTATGGTATTAATGCATGGAATTGAAGAGTCTTAGGTATATTTTCACAATTTTAATGCTGTGATTGATAGAAGTTTTCGTGAGTCTGATGTTCTTCACTTGTAAAAAAATGAAAACTTACATTCTTGAAATAATTAGCCGCCCAATCAAACAAGCGTTTGGGAAAAGTTATTTGATTTTGACTATTTTTTTTAAGATATGCTATTCTCGCCGCCTTTTTAACACATCCACCAATACCACCGCAAGCTTCTTATCCGTGAGAAGTGGCAAAAAAATGCCACTCTGTCTCAATACCGTATGTGGATTAATGTGAGAGAATAGAGAAAAAATTTAACTTGTTTTTGTATTGAGGCCCAGCTCCGTCAGGAAAATAAAAAAATTTCTGAATGGGACCATTTCCAAGCGACCCTGCACATCTATGTGACATATTACCAAAAGAATGTTTTAGAAAACGACAGTTTTGTAATAATATCAGAGAACGCAAAACATTAAGCGGCATCAGTCAATTCATACAATAAGAAATTGATCAAGCATCTGAAAGCTAAATTTGGTGACGCTGCCATTCATAAATTTTTTTATTTTTTTGACGGAGCTGGGTCTCAATAGAAAAACAAGTTTAATTTTTCCTCCATTCTCTCACATCAATCTACATACGATATTGAGGCAGAGTGGCCTTTTTTTGCCACTTCTCACGGAAAAAGGGCTTGCGATGATATTGGTGGATGTGTTAAAAAGGCGGCGAGAATAGCGAGTCTTCAAAAAAATAGTCAAAATCAAATAACTTCTGCCAAACGCTTATTTGATTAGGTGGTTTATTATTTTAAAAATGTCAGTTTCGATTTTTTTACAAGTAAAGAGCATCAGGCTCAAGAAAACTGGTATCAATCGCAGCATCAAAATTGTAAAACTGTATCTAAGACTCATAAATTCCATTCATGCATACCAAAGGAGAAAAAAACAATTGTTGTGTAAGATATTTTCTAGTTCAGAAGAAACAGTAATATTTAATATTTGAAATTATATAATGCTTTGTGTAAGTTTGACATATTTTTTTTCTGATAATAAATGCAAAACGTTCTGATATTGTGACTATTATCTCTTAAATGAAAATTCATGAGCTTTTCGGGAGGGCCAGCGTAGGCAGCTAGCGCGTCAAAATTCGCGAGTCCGTTGGAGGCCGCGCGTCATCAGAAGAACATTAATAATTTTCTTGATATAACAGGTTACTGCCTTTTTTTCTTTTAAAATGCTGGGTAACGATTTACGCATAAAGAGAATTCAATCTCATTGTTGCGTGGAACCGAGAACGCGGTTTTATTTTCAATTGTTTAAACACATTTTTTATAACTTAGAGAAATTAAATTTTTACAGCAACTTTCATAATTCAACCAAAAAATATAAAGTTTTTAGCTTCATTTTAAAAAAATGGTTCACTTATCTCTATTTGTTCACGAGATATAAGTAAATAAAAAATTGAATACGTCAATATTCAATTGGCGATTATTTGCAAAATAAGTGGAATTTCGCAAAAAAACTGTAGGGGGTAGAAAAGTATTTGGACCTCTATCGAAAAACGTAGGTATCTAAGTAATCCGATAGAAAGAACTTTTAGGTGGCCCGTTTCAATTATTATGACCATAATGCTAATGAAAAATTATCTACGCCTCGTGTGTACCTACCTAAGAGAGTATCTGCGCGATGCATCACCCACGAACTAAGGTCACCGATCAGAGTGAAGCATAGGCTTTATAAAGTAGCTATACGCTATAATTCTGATTATCTCATGCCTAAGTTCCGCATATTGAGAAACCTTGTTTAATTTAATTTACTAACAAGCAGAATTGGTTTTAATACAGCCAAACTAATGAAAATCAATGGTCATTCTCGCCTTTCGAGTGAATTACATAGATTAGGCCTCATAATGAAGGTTCTTTGCACGCGGCTGTAGTAAAATGCAATACCCATTACTATTCAGTCTTAAATATTTCCTCCTTATATTTTCTTCTGCCTCCTCCTGTCACATCAGTAAAAGCATCTCGAACAGATTTTTCATTCTCGCCTGTTTCTTTCGTGGACGTTAAAGGAGGTATGAAGGTTATTCTTCCCTACTTAATTAACCTTACTAATTATTGTATTATTTCCTGTACATTCCCTGCCATATGGAAAAAATCGATCTTTCGCCCTATACCTAAGGTTACGAACCCTGTTTCTCTAAGTGATTGTAGACCTCTCTCTGTATTATGTGCATCGTCTAAGGTCTTTGAGAAAATCATATCTAAACAATTGGCTGGATACCTTGAATCTAACAACCTGTATTATGCATGACAAACGCGATTTGGACAAAGCTGCAACAACCAGACTACTCTGTTAAGAATCACCAATGATATGAAGTATGCCATTGACTCGCGGATGATTACCATTTGTGTTCTCCTCAACTTCAGCAGGGCTTTCGATATGATGGATCATGACTTTCTCCTTAGATCTTGAAAACTTATCGATCAAGAAATATCCGAAGCAAAATCGATAGTAACTTGAAATCTTAAACTTTAAATCTGCAATTTTGACCTTCTGTTTCATTTTATTGACTATATTATGATTTTACCCGATCGAATGTAGTCAATTTATTACCATACTTTGCTTATCAACAACAACCCTTTCCGACTCTCTTGCTTTTAACAAATCGAGATATCTGATCAGTTCCTCGTAATAACGCAAAAAGGCACTGAGTCAGCAATTCGGACTTGATTTTTATAGGAATATTAGACGACTCCATTATTCACTGCCTTACGCACATGCAAAATCGTAGCACTGTCTTCATCTCCGACTAGGATTCCTATCTCCATGGTAGATTTTTTTCGAGCAGGATTTTATGCCATTAATTTTACAGCTGCACTAGGCTCCATTGCCTTTGCACTTTCTTTAAAATTGAATGGACAATCATGATCCTCAAGTGGATGACCCAAAATACTTTTTTAACATTTTCTAATTTTCGAGGTGAAAGACATAACAAGCTTACTTTCTGTTCCTGTTAATGTACTGCGACCTTCTAAGCTGTTGCAATTGCTGCCCGTACCTATTGTTGACTAACCCATATCATAACGATGCAGAAGAACGTACTTTATCCTTATCTTCAACTGTATCTGGAACCGTCGAATACGGGACTATAAATCCAGACGCAAATGCAAAGGTCTAAATATAATACAAAAAAATCGAATTGATTTTATTATTATTTACGATTGAACTTATATTATAGACATCTTGGATCCCATGTTTACTGTAAATTAAAAATTCAGAGTAGTTGTTATCGACGAGTTATTTATACGTATATATAATATTATGTCATACACAAATTATTTGAACAACTGTTCCAAATTAATGATTAATTAATATTAAATTTGGGTCTTAACGTATTCGAATCTAAAAAAGTAGTCTCAGTATCCATGGAGATAGTAAGTCATATACATCAGAGGTAACTAAATTGCAAAAATGAAGCTCAAGGTAAAGGAAGTATTGACAAAGGTGGATAAGAGGGTCATGCAAGAGGGCCTCTCCAAGAGACCAAACTTCGTGATTACACAGAACATCTGTTGTCTCACGTAATATACCGTAACTGAGACAAAAATCAGTATAAATGACCAATAAGAAAAGAGCAATAATACGTATATAAAAGAAGATGCATGGTAACAAGAAATAATTAAGACA
>JAUMHM010047424.1:0-15193 GCA_032362435.1 Melikaiella ostensackeni
TGTCTGTTAACGTTTTGAGGGTACCGATTTACGACCAAGGCCAATGCGAAGCAACCCCCGAAACTGCTCTTACATGGGAGCTCTAGTGTATATATATATATATATAGACTTGAGATGGTTACAGCCTCATATGTCGAAGGCACTTTTTGAGTTTTGAGCGGGGTATTTGTACCAAATTGAACATTCTGCGCGGAGCTATCCCTTTTAGGTGGCACCCCACTCATGCCTTCTAATCAGCAGAGATGGCCGCTAATTGTCCTGCTCCAGGGCCGTATCACTTTAAATTAGTATCTCTTACTGTGATTTCACGATTTCGCTGTCTGTATTTCTCGTACTATTATTTGTTCACGTACTCTTAGGAGCATCAAAATATCTAATGATTATTTTGTCGTGTTTTGGTTTGCTTTATTTGTTGCAAGCATAGGCGTTCTTACGAACTGTTTTTTATAGGTTAGTTTCTCTTAATGGATGTGCCATTCTGTGCAATTCGCACATTACTTGAAATTTCTTAGGATTAAGACTTCGTGTGATGAAACATGGATTCTCTCAAAATTCCAAATAGGGAATTGAGCAATGTGCTCATACAATCGACTTCTAAATCGGGAGAAGTTTCACTGAGTTATATTCAGAAAGGTACAAAGCTTCTGATAGTTTCGAAGAGATTATTCGCGTTAACCTTACTCGCTATTTTATGGCAGCGTTTCCAGAAATTGGAAGCTATCTTTTGCAGGTGGAGAAAAACGGGAAGAAAGGTTTCTTAAGCAAAATAAAACCTGGTTAGAATCAAACCTTTCAGCATCCAAGGAGGCCTTCTCCTCACATATTCGAAAAACAAAGAGCTTCAAAGAATTCTCTAACAAAACCAAGAAAAGAAAAATGGAGCCAAATAAACAGTCAGTTTCTGGAGATGAAGTTGATTTTTTCCCTAATTTACATACTTTGGACAACAAGATTGCGATTGGAAATATTAAAAAAGATATTGAAAATGACACGATGAATGTTAGATCAGCAGTCGAAAGTGAAAAGGCAATTATATTCACTAGTGATAAGGCTCTTGCACTTTTTGTTGACTCAAAATCGACGAAAAATAACTACGCACTTTCAAGGAATCTTTTAAAAGACAGAAACGCAGATATCCTCCCTCCTCACAAATAGGTTACTAATGCAAAAACCAATTGTTATCCACCCAGTAATACAATACATATTACTGAAACAGGAGCCACAATTCAAATGCGAGACCTTTCAGATCATACTGCTGCGACACTGTTAAAAGTTAAAGACGTAAAACCTGAAAATGTGGCATTGAAAATTGATATCAAAATATGGTGGTAATGGTACGTTCGGATTACAAGTCTTGCATGTATGGATTAGGCTAATGGAATGCGTACTGAACATCAGCTATCAGTTGCCAGTTAAAACCTGGGCATGTAAAACAGACGTAGACAAAGAAGTTCGTGATACCAGGAATGAATTAATAAGAAGGGAAATCCGTCAACAGCTTGGCCTAATTGTGGACACCCCAAAACGAGGTGCTGGCTCTTCCAATGATGGAAACAGCCAGAAAGTTCTGCGAAAATTATGAGACGATCTTCAAAATTACTGGCTTCGATGTAGCACTTTAAAAATCTTTCACCTACTGTTATAAGTTTTAGCTAAGAATAAAGACTTTAAAAGATGCAGGGAAAACAATACTAGAAAAACAGTCGTATTGCTACAAATACTGATTTACTGCATTACCTCTTATTCTCCGCTGATTCTTCTACCCTTAAGATTTGAAAAAATCGACAAAAAAGTTTAAAAATGCCCAAAATTCCAGACCTAAAATTTTATGATTAAAAATCGTTCCATTTGATGATTAAAATTACCCAACAAAGTTTCATCCACCTATCTCTTCTGTAATACCCCCGGTTTTTACCCCTAATATTTAAAAAAATCGACAAAACGCTAAAAATTGCACAATAAAATTTCATGATTGAAAATCGTTCCATTGAATGGCTTAAGCTACCAAAAAAAGTTTCATCCACCTAGCACTTCTGGAACACCCCCGTTTTCAACCCCCAAGATTTCAAAAAATCGAAAAAAAGCTAAAATTGACCAAATTTCCGGACCTAAAATTTTATAATTGAAAATCGTTCCATTTAATGATTTAAGTTACCCAATAAAGTTTCAGCCACTTAGCTCTTCTGAAACACCCCCGTTTTCTATCCCTAACATTTCAAAAATCGAAAAAAAGCTAAAATTGACGAAATTTCCTGACCTAAAATTTTATGATTGAAAATCGTTCCATTTAATGACTCAAGTTACTCAAAGAAGTTTCAGCCACCTAGCTCTTTTAGAACACCCCCTTTTTCTACCCTTAAGATTTAAAAGAACGAGAAAAAAATTTTTAAATGCCCAAACTTCCAGCCCAAAAATTTTATAATCAAAAATTGTTCCATTTAATGTCTCAAGATACCCAAAAAAGTTTCAGCCACCTAGCTCTTCTGGAACACCCCTGTTTTCTACCCCTAAGATTTCAAAAAGCGGAAAAAAGCTAAAAATTGCCCAAACTTGCGGACCTAAAATTTTGAGAATAAAAATCGTTCCATTTTATGACTATAATTACCTCAAAAAGTTTCAGACACCTAGCGCTTCTGTAACACGCACGTTTTCTACCCCCAAGATTTAAAAAAAATCGAGAAAAAAAACTAAAATTTCCCAAATTTCCGGACCTAAAATTTTATGATTGGAAATTTTTCCATTTAACGACTTTGAATACGCGAAAAAGTTTCAGCCACCTAGCTCTTCTAGAACGCCCCCGTTTTCTACCCCTAATATTTAAAAAAACTGAAAAAAGGCTAAAAATTGCACGAACATTCCGGGCCTAAAATTTTATAATTGAAAATCCTTCCATTTAATGGCTCAAGTTGCCCAAAATAGTTTCAGCCACCTAGCTCTTCTGGAACACCCCCGTTTTCAACCCCCAAGATTTCAAAAAATAGATTAAAAGAAGCTAAAATTGACCAAACTTCCGGACCTAACATTTCATAATTAAAAATAGTTCCATTTCATATCTAAAGATATCCAGAAACGTTTCAGCCACCTATCTCTTCTGGAACACACCCGTTTCCTGCCCCTAATATTTTTAAAAATCGAAAAAAGCCAAAAATGCCAAAACTTTCGGACCTAAAATTTTATGATTGAAAATCGTTCTATTTGATGACTCCAGATACCCGAAAAAGTTTCAGCCACCCAGCTCTTCTGGAACACCCCCGTTTTCTACATCTAACATTTCAAAAAAGAAAAAAAAGCTAAAATTGGCCAAATTTCCGGACCTACAATTTCGTGATTGAAAAGCGTTCCATTTAATGACTTAAGTTACCCGAAAAAGTTTCATTCACCTAGCTCTTCAGGAACACCCCCGTTTTCTATTCCTAAGATATCAAAACTCGAAAAAAAAATGCTAAAAATTGCTCAAATTTCCGGACCTAAAATTTTATGATTGAAAATCTTTCCATTTGATGACTCAAGATACCCGAAAAAGTTTCACCAACCTAGCTCTTCTGGAACACCTCCGTTTTCTACCCCTAATATTTTAAAAAATCAAAAAAACTAAAAATTGCACAAACTTCCGGACCTAAAATTTTAGAATTAAAAATCGTTCCATTTGATGATTAAAGATACCCGAAAAAGTTTCAGTCATCTAGCTCTTCTGAAACACCCCCGTTTTCTACCCCTAATATTTAAAATATCGAAAAAACCCAAAAGCGCCCAAACTTCCGGACCTAAAATTTTGTGATTAAGAATCGCTCCATTCGCTGTCTAAAGATACCCAATAGAGTTTTATCCACCTAGCTCTACTGGAACACCCCCATTTTCTACTCCTAATATTTTGAAAAATCCGAAAAAAGCTATAAATTGCCCAAACTTCCAGACCTACAATTTCATGGCTTGAACTGGTTCCATTTGGTGTCCGAAAATACCTAAAAAACTTTCATCCGTCTAGGTATTTCAAGACGCCCTCATTTTCTACTCCCAAAATATTGAAAAACAAATAAATAAATAAATAAATAAATAATGCCTAAACTTACGAACCTAAAATTGTGTGGCTTTAAATGGTTCAATTAGATGTCTAAAGATACCCAAAAGAATTTCATCCACCTAGCACTATTGGAAGGTCTCTTTTCTACCCCTAGAGGTATTATCTGTGAAATGAAAAAATTAGGTTTACTTAACTCTTGTCCAAAAAGAAGGTACTCGTAATCTTTGCTACTTGCACTGCTTCCACTATTATTGCTGGGCAAAATCGAAAATTAGGTGTACTTCACTGTGTATTTTATTTTCACATTACTGTAGTTTACTCTTGTCCACAGGTATGGTACAATATTTATTTTTTGTTCGTGGGATTGTTTGGAGATTATTCAGTCAAAATTCTTTATTATTTCACGTAAATTTTGTGTAAATTCAGCTTTTGGGAATTTAAAATCATTAACTAAAGATGTAATAAAAAAAGTAATGCGTTAGTTTTTTTCAGAAACAGTAACACGTTACATTTTTCAAAATCTAATATCCAGATAATAAGTTTTGATATGAAGTTTGTCGTCCTATAGTTAAATATTCAGATATTGAGTCTTTAGGATGTACTTAAGTTATCTCAAGCTCCAAAAATGAGCATTTTTAAAAATGATATATAAAATCGAGCAACATATTTACATTTTTAATTGGAACTTATTTTGAAAGAGAACTGAAGGCGAACTTCAGAAAAAAATATTTCAGCTCAAAATGGTTCATATAACAATAGTGATTTAGAGTTTTATGTTTTTGCTTTCTCTATTAGTAAAGTTGCGTTTCTTATTTCATCCTAATATTGTAGGGCTCATTTTATTCCCTGAAGGATTATCTACAAATCTCTTTGGTAAGTTTCAATTAACAAAATTTTATAGAAGAAAAATATTGTTTATAAAATTAACAATTTTATGATTTCTAAATGAAATTTTTTAAACGAAAACGTACCCAAGAGGTTTGTAGAAAATACTTCAAGGAATGAAATGAGCCTAACAACATTAGGATTAAATAAGAATTGCAACTTTCACCTGAAGAGGAAGCAAAAATATAAAACTGTACATATCTATTGTTTAATAAACAAATTTAACCTGAAAGATATTTTTCTTAAGTTCACCTTTAGTTCTCTTCTAAAATTAGTTACAATTAACAATGGGAATATTTTACTTAATTTTATACATCACTTTTAACAGTGCTGACTTTTGAACATAAGATAACTTTAGTACAACCTTAATATAATAAAATGTATCACATGATAATAAAGATTCTTTAAATAGGAAACTATTTAAAAGTGAATAAATATTAATTATGAAAATTGGATACAAATTGACTGTCACTGAAAAACCTCACAATTATATTCGCATTTTTCTTCGAAAAATTCTTAGTGTTTTTGGAAATATTTATGTTTTGGATACCGCGGCGCTTTGTTCTTTTTGACCTTCAAGCGCAACGTGTCGCTAGATGCACGGGGTTCATGATTTTTGTTTCTCTTTCTCCAAATAAAAATTAATTCTATCTTTTTTCTCGGCAATATTTTGTCACACTTTGTGGACAGGAAGCTCATTCTTCTCTTTGGAAGTGATCAGATGAACATCTCAATCAGAGCGGCGATTATCTTAAAAAAATTAATTTCGGCGCCAGAGAAGACTCGTTCGTACTTCTTTAATAACAAATTTTTGGTGTAGTTTGTTTGTCATTAGTGCAGTTTTTGCTTGTTTGTTTATAATCTTTCTATTCGTGTATTGAATGTATAATCAACAAATATTATTATTGTATTAAATTTTAAGGCAATCGTGAAGGCAGGTTCTGAATTGAATTTCCAGATGGGTAACAACCCTCGAGTTGCGCTTTCACGATAAAGCACGGTGTGGCTGAACCAAGTTTAAATGAAAGTTGCAAGTAAATTGGAATCTTTGATTGTTTTATATTAGTATGGCATCCCACTAACATTTTAAGATGGAAATAAAAATAGTTGGTCGGGCGCTTTTCGAGAAAAGTCGATTTTTGTATTTAATTACTAAGAAAAAAAAATTTAATAAGATTATATGGTCAATATTGGTTAACATTTTGCTAATAGATTTATTTATTGATTGTGACTATCTGCCACCCCACGAACATTTTAAGATAAGCATGGAAATAATCGGAAGAGCGCTTTCTAGAAAAAAATAGGTTTGTGTTTTTAATTAATGTAGAATGAGAAAATTTGCGTAAGACAAAATATTTTATTGTGGACTTTTTTGGGGAAGATACGAAAGCAAAAAAAGTCTACATGTAATTTTTTGAGATTATGTTTATACTTATACGATAATGTTTGAAAGTGTAATTCACCTTTAGGTTTACTCGAAGTTTCAATGCAAACATCATTCGGAGAAGTTAAGGCATAGTTTTGAATTGAATGTGCAGAATGGTTTCATTTAAGTTAAATACAAAAATCGACTTTACTCAAAAAGCGCCCGACCGACTATTTTCATTTTCACCTTTAAATATTCGTGGAATGCCATATTACTATAAACAATGAAAAAATTCCATTTACCTGAAACTTTCATTTCATCTTGGTTCAACTGCACCGTGAAAGTTGAGAGTAGAAACTCAAATTCATCCCTAAGATTTCTTCAAAAATTATGAAACTTTCAAGAAATATTACTGACATTTCTGACAATAATTTATGGTTTTTGTAAATATTTTTTAAGCAATGTACTATTATAAAATAAATTTTGCAAAAAATTGTTATATATATTCTCGTAAAAGGAAAGTCAGTGATATCTCATTATTTTACATTTAAGCCAAACAAAAAATGATTTTTGAACTAAGAAATACTCGTAATATATGTTGCGCAGTGGGGTGAACCAAGGTTTCATTTAACTTTTCGTATTGCAGTACCGAAGTTTAATATTTTCATAACAGTCTTTAATACATGAAGAAGATAAATTAGCATTTGAATACGAAATATTTTGAATCTCCATTCCAACAATTAAGATTACGGAAAATCAATGTAAAAGTTTATACTATTTTTATTCTCTACTCCAAAACCTGCTTCGGTTTGTCAAAAGAAAAAGCTTTTTCTCACACCAAAAATTATAAAAAGAGCATTTAATGTCGTTATTTTTCAAAAAGCCATTTCTTTTTCAAATAGTTGCCAACTTTTTATTATTACAATCTTCCAATTGGAAAGGTTCAGCTTCACAACTTTTTGGATAAGACACTTTCTATTTTCAATTTTATTCATTTACTACGATTCAAAGAATTAGGAATTCGTCTCCACGAGATTTATATACCATGGAAATTTAAAAAGTTATACAATCCATAAATTATTAACAGGATACTACATAAATTAATATTTCCATAATAAATAAATATATTTAATAGATAATGTTCTTGATACAAAAATGTTATCAGTTCCTTTCGAAAATATTTTATTTTATAGAAAATCAATTTGATCATTGAAAGTTAAAAAATTGTGAACCCACCTATATTGACAAAATATCTAAATAAAAAAACTAGGCCCAACGACAGGCCTTATTGATACTGTGATCAGAAGTTTTATAGTTTTTTATATTTAATTTGAATTATAATAGTCCGGAAGTTTGGGCACTTCTAGCAATTTTTTCGATTTTTTAAAATGATAGGGGTAAAAAACGGAGTCGTTTCAAAAGAGCTAGGTGGATAAAACTTATTCGGGTGTTTCGAGACATCAAATGGAACGATTCTTAAGCATAAAATTTTGTGTGCGAAAGTTTGTGCAATTTTTAGCTTTTTCGGTTTTTTATATATTAGGGGTAGAAAACGCGGATGTTCCAGAAGAGCTAGGTGGATAAAACTTCTTCGAGTATCTTCAGTCATCAAATGGAACGATTTTTAATCATAAATTTTAGGTCCGGTAGTTTGGGCAATTTTTAGCTTGTTTTTTCGATTATTTGAAATATCAGGAGTAGAAAACGGAGGTGTTTCATCAGGGCTAGGTGAACGAAACTTTTTTGGGTATTTCCGGACATCAAATGGAACGATTTTCGATCATGAAATTTTATGTCCGAAAGTTTGGGCAATTTTTAGCTTCTTTCGGTTTTTAAAATATTAGGGGTAGAAAACGCGTATGTTCCAGAAGAGATAGGTAAATGAAACTTTTATGGGTATCTTTAGTCACCAAGCGGAACGATTTTTGAACATAAGGTTTTAAGTCCGGAAGTTTAGGCATTTTTTACTTTCTTCTTTTTTGATTTTTTAAAATCTTAAGGGTGGAGAAGACGGGTGTGTTTCAGCAGAGCTAGGTGGATGAAACCTTTTTTGGTCTCTTCAGACATCAAATTGTACCGTTTTCTATCATAAACTTTCAGATCCGGAAGTTTGGGCATTTTTTATTTTTTTTGAATTTTTTTAAAATACTAGGGGTAGATAACGGGGGTGTTCCGGAAGAGGCAGGTAAATAAAACTTTTTTGAGTATCATAAGACATCAAATGAAACGATTTTGAGTCATAAAATTTTAGGCCCGTAAGTTTGGCCAATTTTTACCTTTCCTTTCGATTTCTCAAATCTTACGGGTAGAAAACAAGGGTGTTCCAGAAGAGCTTGGTGGCTGAAGTTTTTTCGGGTATCTTGGGACATCAAATGGAACGATTTTTAATCATAAAATTTGAGGTTTGGAAGTTTGGGCATTTTCAGAATTTTCTTTCGATTTTTTTAAATATTAAGGGTAGAAAAAGGGGGGTGTTCCAGAAGAGCTAGGTGGATGAAACTGTTTTGGATATCTTTGGACATTAAATGGAAACATTTTAAGCCGTACAATTGTAGGTCCGGAAATTTGGGCATTTTTCAATGACTTTCTAATTCTTTAGGATTGAATTGGGATGTGATCCGGAGGAGGTAGGGGGTTGATACCTGTTCAGCATGATTTTAGTACCTTAGTATACTATTATCAATCGTAAAATTTCAGGTCCGGAGCTTAGGTCATTTTTTATGATTTTTCTCATTCTCAATGGTTGAATTAGGGTGTCTTCCGGCATTGCTAGAGGTGTGAAACTTTTTTGATGATTTTGGAACATTAAATAGAGCTATTTCGAGTAATAAAATTTTAGGTCTCCTGCGAAATTTTTTTTTCATCATTCGTTTTTTGTAAATGTTGGAAACTTCAGCCAGGTGCTCCATTGTACCAGAAATCTGAGAATAAAGTGACGCCTAATTAAAGCTAGAACCTTCTACTTTTTCGATTCTAAGCCTCGTTGCGATACTAGCCGAACCGGTGAGCCGTACAATATTCCTCTCCGTAGTGAAGACGACGCCGCGATCATCACTAGTTGTGCTTTAGTTCCGCAACCACGGGGTGAACTCTCTCTCTTCTGAACTCCAGCCGATCTCCTCACGTGGTGATAGTGCGTGACAGTGAAGTGTAGCCTTTTCTTTTTGTTATTATTATCCGTTTATAATTTTTTTTTGGAGTTTTATATACGTTGGGGGACATTTCAAAAGTAGAATCAGTGACTCTTCCTGCAACCTCTTCGCTCCACGACAACCCAGTTGACCGCTACTGCGGCCGGGTGCCGCAGGGCACACTCTTTCCTCCCCTTGTTTTTTTATTTTTCGGAGAAATGACCCGGTCAGCCGCTATTGCCGGTAAGCCGGCTATTTCTCTACTTCTCTCTCTCTCTCTCTCTCTCTCTCTCTCTCTCTCTCTCTCGGGTATTCTCTCCGGGCGCGTTTTTTCTCATCGGGACATCCAGGCTTTTCTAGGGTTATGCTCATCGCTCAATTTTTTTTTCTTTTCTCCTCTCGTGGAAACCGGGTTAAATTGGGACGCCGAAGAACGCTACGATCGCCTATGAACGGGACGACAAAAAGGAAAGCGAACCCCAACCCCGCCTCCCGTCGCCGTAGAAGGAAGCGAGTGGAGGCTGATGGGAGGCCGCCATGCAGGCCGCTCAGGCCTACGACCTCACGCAGCCAAATTTATTTCCTGAGGGTATTTGGACCCTACTGGCTATTCAACGTGGACTTCCGAGGACTCGCGACCCTCGCGTTCGTCGGTCGAATGAAACCCGCGTTCCACTCGTACTACGACTGCTCCGTTTCCATTCGGAACCGAGATAGACCTTTCCGCCCGCGAACATCGTGCGCCACCTCAAAATTCCGCACGTGTTAGCTCCTTTGTAAGTTCCTCCCCCAGAGGGACTCCCGTCTCCGGGCGAGATTGTTGGCGAACCGGAAGCGCATTCATTGAAGCCGGATCTTACTCCACCCCGAGTTCAATCGACCCCGGTTTCTAGGGAAACGGAAACAATTGACTCTGTCGACGCCGTCACGCCCGCCCGCGAAGACGCGAACCTCTCAACCGCCACCGCCGCCCGCGACCGGGCCATCCCCGCCGCCGTTACCCCGGACAACGGTACTGCTCCCGCCGCCACTCCGGGTACAGGGGAGGACGTCCTATTTCTAGCCGCAGAAGGATCCCGGAGACCTTCTCTCCATCCCTACTAGGCTCCGCGCCTAGTAAACATTTTCGCGCTGCTCCCACGGGAGCCGAGCTTCTCTGCCAGAACGTGAAGTTTTAGGACCATGGTATAGGCTACCAGTATCCCTACGACTTTTCGGGCCACTCTACCTCTCCAAACGGCACACCTTGGCTGCTCGCTCTCTTACTCCACCACTCACATATGGACGGTCTGAATGCATGGAGTCGATTCATACACGGGGATCTACAACGGGTATACCTACCACCCCCTGCGAGCCGCCGTAACCCGCCGCAAGGAATGAAAGATTTGGACGTCTGGCTCTAAGAACGTCAAGAGAAAGTAGCGCGACCCCCCCACCCCCCTTTCACAAGACAGAATATCTCGCCCTCATCTCAACGAACACCGAGGGGTTAACTGAACCTCAGAGGCACCTCCCCCCCAACAAAAGGTTAATATCCCCAATACACAGGGTTTATAACAAATAATTAGGTGGAAAGTCAAGTTATGATTTGGAAAAAAATTGCTTTCAGAATAATTAAATAAAAGTGAAAGTACCCTCATGAAGTAAGTTTTAAATCTTTAAAAAAAGTATCAAAAATTTCAAAATTGCTGGAAACTTTTTGAATTTTCATACAATATGGTTACTGGCTAACTAACTTCATCTTCAATTTTTGACATTGAAAAAATGTTCTAAAAGCCAATCTAATCCTTTAGTTGTTCACAAATTGCAGACAGATACCACTGTGAAAACACCTTTTTTAATATGTTTGAAATTATTAATAAGTTTTTTGAGTTCGAATTTAAATTTGTACAATTTCCAATTGAAAGTCTTAGTAGGGCAGTTATTCATCTAAATTCGTTCAGAATTGAATAATGCTGTATAGGAAATTTATACATTTAAATCGCTAAATGTATAAGTTTTGAAATGAAAATGGTTGAGATTTGTTGGCTTTTACTTTGGAATGGCGCGATTCTGAATGCTCTTGATTTGGAGATTGTATAAATTCATACTATATCGTTGTGAAGGCGTTAACATTAATAAAATTAAAAATATGGAACTTTAATATTTCTCAATTTCAAAGAGTCTCGAGTGGCCACCCTGAGATCTGTTGCGGGCGAAAAACTTTGCTTTCAACACTTTATTGTATATTGTGTTGTTTTTCCAAAAAACTAAATTGTTTATTTTTGATGTCATTTTTCAAGATCAAAACAAACACTACGCGTCTCGTCAAAAAAATTATTCAAAGGAAATTTGTAGTTATAATTTAGGCGAACAATTTTTTTATTCGACATTTTATTGTATCTTGTGTCGCTCTTCCAAAAAACTAATTTATTTGTATTTAATGCTTTTTTTCAAGTTTGAAACAAGAACTGCGCATTCTATCAGAAAATAAATAGTAACAAATTTGCAGATCTCGTTGTATGAACAATTTTTGTCTTTTTTTTCGTATCTTGCGTAGTTTGACCGCGAGATGAAATTTTTTCTATTTAGTTTTTTTTTTTCGCAGAACCGTTGGTGAAGAAGGCTGGATGACGAAATCCACCCTTTTTCGGCCCTCAAATTCAAAATATAAAGCTTCTGCAACTTTCAAATTCAAAGAACATCGAGTTGCTACCCTGAAAACTGTTTTTGACAACAAATTTTGTAGTTGAAAATTTTATTGTCTCTTGCGTCGCTTTTTCATGATTAAATTTTTTTCTAATGATATTTTTTACGATTAAAACATCAATTATGCATTTTATCAACAAATGGTCAGGT
Source organism: Melikaiella ostensackeni (assembly GCA_032362435.1). NCBI lineage: Eukaryota > Metazoa > Arthropoda > Insecta > Hymenoptera > Cynipidae > Melikaiella > Melikaiella ostensackeni. The sequence goes on from JAUMHM010047424.1 coordinate 12,242, forward strand.
AGAAGTTTATAGAATTTTTTTATGTGCATAATTTTGCCGCGTAACATTTTATTGTATCTTGTGTCGTATTTCGGAAAATGTACTTCTTCATTTTCAGTGTTATTTTTCATGATGGAAACTGAAATTACGCCTCATATCAAAAAATGATCGTGAGAAATAATTTTGTTGTGAGACGTTCTTTTGTAACTTGTTTGGCTTTTCCAAAAATTGTCATTTCTTAATTTTTAATCTAATTTTTCACGATTAAAACAAAAAGTACGCGCTCTATCAAAAAATCGTCTGGAAGGAATTTGTAGACCTTTTCTAGGTGAATAATTTTGTTATTGAACATTTGACTGCATCTTGTGTCGTTTTTCTGAAAATTTAATTTTCTAATTTTGAATTCTATTTTTCGCGATTGGAACAAAAACTGCGCGTCTAATCAAAAAAAAGTCAAAAACAAATTTGTGGATCTTTTTTCAAAAAATAATTTTTATATGTTCATTTTTTTGCATCTTTCATATTTTTACCCCAAAAAAAGATTTTTCAAAAATTTTTTGTATTTTTTTCCGTGGTTCAAATCAGAACCGTTGGTAAAAAAATATGCCCACTTTGCGGGCACATTCTCATCGCGTCGTTTCGCTCAAAAATTAAAATTAAGATATTCCAATATCATTTTCCATACAAAAAAAATGTCCCCTACCAAAAAAATGTTCAATAGACAGCTTGTGGGTCTTCGTAAAAGCAACAATTTTGATATCCTAACTTTTTTTCGTATCTCGCGTTATTTGGCTCAAAATTTATATTCTTGATTTTCAAGAAAATTTAAAAAGTTATTCTGATAATCTTGTAGGGCATTTAAAAAGCAACGCTTTTCTTCCCTTGACTTTTTTTATATCGTGCATCGATTGGCTTAAAATTTTCATTTTCTTTTCATTTTTTGAATTTTCAAAATGCTATAACTCTCACACTTTTTTTTCCAATTGGAAAAAGTCATAAAGATAAATTGTTCGAATTCTTGAGTACTACAAATAGTCGTACATATCATATTGAAATCTCAAAAAAATAGTCTCAAAAATTTTGAAAATGCTCCAACTTTATGAATTTTCATCCAAAATGGCTGGCTAACGAACTTGACCTTCAATTTTCGATACTAAAAGAGTGTACCAACGGCCAATCCAATAGATTCATCCTCTCAACATTTATCGTGCTCACATCCATACATACATACACAAATACATACAAACATACAGGAAGACGCATTCGTGAAAACCTGCTTTTCGGGTTTACAGGGTCTCAAAACGTGGACATTTGACAAAACGGGGGGAAGGAGGTCAAACTTTATACAAATTTTATACCCTCTCTGATGAGAATATAAAAACATGTTACATAAAAAATATTTCTTGTAATTACATTGGTAGTGTATTCACATAAGTGAACATTTCTAGCTGTTATGAGCAGAAACTTAAGACATATATAAAAAAGTTGAAACATTGGAAAATCATCTAGGGTTTTTGAATATAGTTTGCAGAGTCAAACGATGCGGAGATAGATTCATAAAAATGTTGATGAAAAATAGAGTCTTTGCCAAAACTTTCCAGATTTCTAATACTAGAAATGATTATCATTACAGTTCGTGTAGACATAAGTTGTTACGAAAAGAGTTAGCAAATGTAAGTGACTGGAGTATGCAAAAAAGTGTTTCGTAGAATATGAGGAGTTAATGAAATCGTTCAAATCTCCTCTTTCTCACCCCATACATCCCACATATCCTTCGCCACTCGCACCCTTTCCCTCACTCCCCCTTACATCCCCACATTTCCCAGCATTCCTACTTACTCCCTCCCCACACTTCCGTTCATCCCCGTTTCCCTCACTTAATATTACTCCCCCTTGTTTTCCTTCATTTCTCCTTACTTACCCACACTTCCCCTTCTTTATACCACAATTACTACCCGAAGCTACTAAGCCATAAAAATGTCGGTAAGGTGGGAATCGAAAAAGTATTACATGGCCTTAAGATTGAATCTAAACCATTTCGATATTTCTTCTTACAGAACTAACTTCATCTTCTCTCAATGTGCCTCCTCAAACGGCGAATTGGCTTGCTGAAGTATATTTTTACGCTGATAGATATGGAAATCTGATACCACTAATTGACGGAGTTATTGAGGAACTAGAAGCAGATGACGAATTCATATATGGAGTACGCATCCATGGTTTTGTTCATCCAATATATGATATTAATCGAGATATGATGTTAACACGGCTAGATGACAACCATAAGGTTTTAATGACACCAACATTATATGAACATTATCATAGTGTTTACGCATTCCGACACCCGAGACCGCGCCCGCGACCGATCTCACCCCCCGCAAATTACCACAACCTTTTCCCACCCGTAAACCCTCGTAAGTAAGACTATAAAATATAGAATGTTATATCAGGGCAAAATATTATATTATGTGTCAGGTACGATATTTTTTGCAAAAGATGCAGAAAATTGACGATAATGCATGTGTATAAGGTGCGCGCGAAGCGTCAGATTCCTCTACTGCGAGATTAGCGTGCGGGAATATGGTATCTCCGTGCATTTTTGCCGCGAGAATTTTCCGGCACGGCAAACTGTGCGGAAATACCACGTCCCCGCAACCTCATCTCACAGTAGAGATATCTGTCACTTTGCGCACACTTTACAAGCACAGAATATTGCCATTTTCATGCATGCGTTACAAAAAAAGACCGTTCCATTGTTGGATCATTTTGTAACTGATCAAGTCGACATACCTCCAGGTTAAGTGTTTAAAGCAACAAAAAATGAGCTGAAAATCTCCAAGCGTTATAGCCCTTAAAGTAGTTATAATATGTGACGCGCTCCGAAGAAAGGGACCTGAGAGCAAAAAAATCGATTTCGAGATTATTGTCGTTTTATATTAATTAAAGGTCGCTTTTTAATTATCCGTAAACAGA
>JAUMHM010047435.1:0-15193 GCA_032362435.1 Melikaiella ostensackeni
GTGTCCACATTGCGAGGTAGTTTGTAAACATTCGTGGAACATCGATATGCACATTAAACACCGTCATCCTCAATTTTTTGGTGCTAATAAGCAGCAAGATGTCGGGACTGAAGCGAATCAGAAAAATGATGAGGAGTTGAGAAAGAAAAATGGAGTAGGCGAAGAATTGATAAATCCGGCTGGAGAGTTTGCAGGTGGATCGCAGGAAATAGATCATTTAGGACAAAGCAACAATCTTGAAGTTGCCAACGATACTGAGGAGGATGTAGAGATGGAAGAACATGTAATGGAGAATGTGGATAATGACAATGCTAACGAGATGGAAGTTACTAACGATTTGGAGAATCCTGAACTTCAAAATGACGAAGATGAAGATATTGAGTTTGCACTTGAAGATGAAAACGAGATTGAAGAAGAGACATCACATTTAGCAGAATCAAATACCACTGTCAATATTTCCCCAAATATGAGCAACTCGATTAGTCCAACTTCATCGAAAAAATTCGTCTGTCCTAATAATTGTGGCAGTTCTTATTCTAATCCCAACAGTTTGAAGACTCACGTACGTTACGCATGCGGCCAAAATCCACGATTCAAATGTCCCTACTGCACTGCAACTACCAGGCAAACATCCAATGGTTATGCACATGTGAAGAAAATGCATGAGGGTCATCAAATTTATCTGATTGATATTGTGACCAATAAGATCATCTGTGGATCGAGGTATGAACTGTCTAAAAAACCAGCAGAGGTTCTTGAAAATCAAAATGTTAGACAGAATAATCTTCTTGAAAACCAAAATGCTCCTGCTAACCAAGACCTTGTTGGTATTGATCAAGTTGAAGCTATGGATGATGATTCAAACGATGAACCTGATGAGCCAGATGAACCTATTGTAGAAGCTGAGGAGGAATTTGGAATACCAGATACAGCAGGATTGCAGATATCATCACCAGAGAAGAACAAACCTTTCATCTGTCCTAGCAACTGTGGCAGTTCGTTTAGTCATGAGTACAGCTTAACTAGACATATTAGAGATCAATGTGGCCCTCCTCGTTTCAAGTGTCCCCATTGCTTTTACATAACTAGACAACCAAGTAGTGTCTACACTCACATCAAAAAGAAGCATCCTGACGAGAGGATCTACATGATCGATACTGACATGAACCAAAGCTACGACGAACCAGGGTCACCTCCTGGAGATGATGAAAATTTATTATAGGTGTGTAATAGTTTCTTTTAATACTTAAAGGTGGTTGAAGCATATTTTTCCGTTCGAGGATTTAAGATTGCCGATCTTGGCAATTTCTCTGATTGTCCATGACTAAATTGGCTTCAGGACTGTTTCATTGAGGAATATTATAGAATACAGCTTTATTGTATTCTTTGTTGATAAAACATAATCATACGTTTATCAAGCTGGGTTTGGGTCGTCTCTGAGAAAAGAAAATAATCTTGTTCTGTAAAATTCCTACCCTGTATCTTGGTCTTTGCTAGCCTGAGATTTTTTTTCAGATATCACTGCACATGCGTTTGGGACCCCTCGACTTTTGCCATTGATCTACTTGCAACAGCACTTTCCAAAGGAAGAGTAGTCTCGTAAGGCATATGTGCTATACTTATGGCAGCGAACAACGCTTTAAGTGTCCATATTATTATAGTAGGAGTAATTTAGCTAGTAATGTTTATAAACTTTCATCCGGAACGTGAAGTTTTTACTATTAATGACGTAATGCTTTGTAAAAAACATCCCTAAGTGGTAAATAAAAGCACATTCCTTAGCACAATTCTACATCTAATACATTTTCCTCGACAATGCTTCTTCAATAAATATTTTCTATTACTTGATAACGATTTTATCTAATTTAAACTATTTTTTGTTGTTGTATTTCTTGCTTAAAAATATTCTCTCATTGTGAGATAATAATTTAAATTCAGATTTCATAGAGTGCTTGTAGATTTTACTGGTGTATATTATTGAACTTATAATTGGCACTATTTAGATTTATTTATATCAGTTTGATGAAAAAAATATTGAATTCACTTGTCTCTGTTTCAGATAAAAGTGTTCGAATACTAATAAAAGGGTAAGAAGTATACAATAGTTATTAATGTAAACTGCCTTTTTGTTCCCATATTTCTTAGAAAACAACTCAAAATATTCACCAGTTGATTATGAGGTCTCGCGAAAACTGTCTCAAGAGGTTGTGTTTGCCTGTCCAAATAACAATTGTTCAAAAACGTTCAGCTGGAAGATAAATCTCAACAGGCATTTGCGATACGAGTGCAACGTGCAACCTCGATTTTAATGTCCGTATTGTCAATATAGATGTAAAGTAAAAAGCGATGTGGGGAAACACATAGTGAGATAACAGAAGGGTTTAGAAAGTTTTGTTGTAGATTTAATGCATACACCCACTCCTAATGCAACTTGATGGTAGAGTTTGATAAGATTAACAAGTTCTTTTCTAAAAGAATTCCTGGTTGTTTTTTGTTTCTGCGGATATCACCTAGAGCTGTAGAACCCATTTTTCAATATGTTTAATAATATTGATAATTATTGCATTTTGGCATACTTTTATTAAAATTCCGTTTTAGTGTGAATTAAGAAATCAATGTCACCTTTTTTAACTGATGCGATTAAATATTTTGCAGGGATTACTCGACTATGGGATCATCAAATTGCTGCAGAAGATTTTTTTGACGCACAAAGATTTACACAAAATATCAATACAACCCAACCTAAAGAAAAAAGAATGAGAGGATTTGTTTGTACAAATGTGGGGTACAACAGCATGTGTAACGGGAAGAGTAATTTAAATATTACAAGAGAAATACGTGTGAATTGATACGTCGATAAAATTGCGGATTTTGCAATTATATGTGTAAAGTCACGTCTAACATTCGTGGACACTCTTTAAAAAAACATTCAGGTAGGGAAGTTGACGTGATTTTACAAAGTGCTTTACAAAGCAGATGTCTTCTGATATTAATAATGTTAAGCAAACATATACGAGATGAAATTTAATTTTAAAATTGCTGAAAATGCAAGAAAATGTGTGATATTTTAAAATTGCTTTTTTTCTGTTCATTTTCTGGTACTGTATTCATATGAAATGAAAAATGTAAAAGAAGGTGCTTTAGGTGTTTCGCAGGCATTAGACATCTTTCATTACTATGATGGTCCAATAAAAATCTTGAGAGAATTTGTACCCCTTCTTACTCTAAGGACTAACCAGTGTTCAGGTTTATTTTAATTCTCTTGGACAAATTTTTATTTTTTCTAAAAGTGAATACTTATTACTCTGAGAACTAATTTTCAATTTCAGAAGATTTGAACAAGGTTTGGTATTTCTTGCTGACTTGCAAGAGTTTAACTACAATTTATTTTCTCTCTCCTAGACTTGCAATCTCATTTCATCTTTACTGGAAGGAAAGACTACATTAGAAACAATTTTGAAGAAATGCACCAGGGTTCACAAGAGAACATTTTAACAGAACATAATTGATCTTTAAGGAAGTTGTTTCCCTGTCCAAAATGCCCTAGTTCTTTTTGACAAAAACCGAGTCTTACAAGACACATCAAATACGAATGTTCTTAGCCACCGATATTTTCCTGTCCTTATTGTCAGCACCGATGCAAAGAGACTTCAGACATTTATGTCCATGTCCGTAAAAGACATATTTGCCAGGTTATATATATAATAATATAATATATAATATTGCCAGGTTTTTGCAATCGATATTCACGGTGATGCCAGCGATGGTAGCTTACACCGAGTGCTATAATAGAGATAAAAAATTTAAAAATTTTGAAATCATTTGTAGGGGAAAAAGAATTTGAATGAGTAAATATTCATGTATTTTTTATATTTATATAATAAATCGTAAGTCGTTTGTATGAAGAAGTCGCTATATATTTTCGCGACTTTAAAAGTTGTATTTGAAAAGTTTTGTGTTGCTGATACATTTGGTGTCCTATTTTAATATTTAATACTGTATAGAGCTTTTGTAAATATTTATTTTGAAAAATTGTAAAATATGAATGTATATGCTTTGATTTTGTTCTCCAATTATACAAAATGGGTTTAAAAAAGGCTTAGGTTTTTGTGTTAACGAGACTGTACAAAAATAGTTGAATTAAATTTTATAATATTGCGTTTGTATCTGCATGATGGGTTTATTCGTGTATTTTCCGGCTTCTATAATTGTTATTTCTAAAAGCAAAACGTTTATTTTACAAACACAGTGACCATGCAAGCATTACAATTTTCAAAATAATTGTGTTCCTTACCATTAGTTTTCTGCTTCACAATCTCTAACTGCGCTCACTTTTTTGTTTTACTCAACGTGAGATTTTTGTATTAATGTTGGGTTCCATAAACAGAATGTACTGATTCAAGAAACTGCTTCCTGCTTTCGTCTGAGAAGAAAGAAAGTGTTCGCATTCAGTGTAAGCAACAGGTGTAGTAATAGTGAAATTAATGGTGTGCGAAAGAGGCATGCATTTCTATTTATAATACTTATTTGAAATGCGTTAATGCTGTTTTTCTTGCTAATCAAATTTCCTTATTTTCACAACACTTTTTCAACTTCGCTCTTTGCCCTGGATCGAAGAAAAATCCTCAGGAAGAAGTTCAAGAAAATGAAGGATGTGATTCCCATATCCAGGCTGTCAAAAAAGTTATACGAATAAAAGCGCAGTTACAGCCCATTTAAAATACGATTATGGCCGACCACCGAAATTTCAATGTCCCTATTGTGCGCGGCTTAGCAAGGAAAAAAAAAGAATTCGTCACAGTCATTCCTATAGATAAAAACTCTTTCTTTTGAATAAAATCAAAGTTCTAATTGTATATAATGGTCTTTCATAATAATAATTTATGACGTCATTGACGATATTACGCTTGTTTCATAAAAAATGGTCTGCGGTTATTGATAAAATTATTATTGTGCAAAGTTTGTTCTCAGAAACAAAAGAAAAATATGTTTATCTAAGAGTTTTAAGTGTGAGATGAAGTAAAGAATTCTGTATTTTCATTATATTACGATTTTGTTTTGAGTACCTGATACGTTTTTGTTATGTGGTGAATAGTGCAAAATAAAAGGGTACAGTTTACAAAACAGTTAATTTCATTATTATAAATACAACTACTTGCATCCACAACTATTCTCAAAAAAAAGAACTAAACTCTTCAAAGTGATTTCGCATTTCCGGTTACATTAGCTACATTTTCTGCATGATTATCCCAAAATCGAAGAGATGCAGGAGCCTAGTAAAAAATCCTAATATAAGTTCTCCTCTCTTTTGGAATCTATTTGACACTCGATATACATTTTTTGTAGGTGGAAAACATGGTGGGCGCCATTTTCAAGAATAAAACTTCTGGCGGAAGCTCGAGGTTCAGTTTAACCGTGTTACCGGCAAGTTTCACTGTCCCAATTGTAATAGTGGATACGGGAGGCGGGACAACATGGCGGGACATTATAGATACGAGTGCGGAAAAAATCCCAGGTTTAAGTGTCCATATTGCCCTTCGTGTGCCAAAAAAAGCTCCAACATCTACCAACACGTAAGAAGTATCCATCCCAACAAACAAGTCACACTTGTTAGACTCTATTAATTTCGAATTTCATTCAATCTTCGTACAATTTTTATAATTCGCATTTACAATTGCTTAGGAGGATTCGTTTTCGAATGTATAAATTAATTTTTTGTTAGAAGGTTTATTTACATAACAGAGTGTATCAACGAAATCATCATGGAAATCATATGGAAGTAGATTATCATCATAGTAAAGAAGTAAGCAGCTGTGAATATTTGTATAGAATCGTATACAATTGTGAAAATTAGGTTCACGTTAAAAGCGACATACCTTAGAAATGAAAAATAAAGTAAGTACTTTATTAAAATATTTTTAAATCGATCTTTGGATATTTTCATTCATCCAAATTCATTATTTCCCAAATTTCCTGGCGAAAATTGGTCTTCGAGTTTCAATTTCAGTATTGATTTTTTGTGCGTTTCGTGAGTAGGAATATGTTTTTTTTTTTTAATGTAGTGTATTTTCAGTTGATACTAATTTTGAAAAATCATCATCGGTTTCAGAGTTTTGACGCCACCAACGTAAACTGCTTGCAGAACAACAGTCCAGTTATTCAATCTTCACTTTTTGTAAATAGAATTTACTATTAGTGAAGAGAATTTTTTTCGAAATGTATCAGTTAATTTTTAGTACTCGTAGAATACTGAGAATAGTCTTTGGCTGGGACATCAAAATGATTTGGTTCCTGTACAATAAGGTGTCTCATGAAGTTCCTTTTTTTGGATTTGGTAAAACCTTAAATTGGAAATTTATTCCTTTTGGTGAGAAAATGAGTCCTTATTTTGCATATTAAAAAAATATTTAGAAGACATTACGTAGCTTTTCGCACCAAAAAGAACTCTAATTTCTACCATTTTACTAATTCCACCTTGTACAATGCAATACATTTTTTGCTAGGACCTCGACCAGTGCCTTCAAATTTTCTTAACTTGGAAAATAAAATTTTAAGAGAGTTATATCAAATTCAGCCCTAATGTTTTTTAAAATTATGAAGCGCGAAATATTATTTATACCGCGCTGAAAATAATGTCTCGTATTAGGAAAAAAATTGTTGGCGATGCTTGTCCTATAATTATTAAATGGAAGACTATGTTAACTCATTATTTTATATTCAATTGAAAAAATAGTTTCTGAATCAATAAATAATATATGCCACTGGTTTTACATTGTAAAAGTTTGTATTAAAAATTGGAATTAATTTGAACTGAACTTGAGAGGAATTTTTGTCAGTGAAGTAGATCATCTTTCTCGTAAGTTTCCAAATTTTATAAAAGAACTTAAAGTTGAATTTGACCTTTTAATCTCAACTTTGTCATACAATTGCAACTCAAAGGTTGTTGATAGTCCTATTCAATTTTTTGTCAAAACTGAACAAAATTTTATTTTCACATAAATCTTGTTAAAAGATGCATTGCGCAAAATGGAAAATTAAAAATAGATAAATGAAAATTTAAAACAGTTAAAAAGTCACGCTTTTGGCATAAAACCCCACTAATTTGGGATATTAGGATCCTCAGATCTAAATTAAAATACTGAAAACGGGAGCTTGCCTTTTTACTTATAAAAAAAAGTATTTGTGAATAAAAATATATTCTATTATAATTTTAATAATTAATGCACCTAATATTGTCAGAATTATTTTAGGATGAGATTGATTGGATTAAATTTCTTGTGTATGCTTTGCGAAGAGCTTGTAGATTTTCTGAGCTAAAGTTCTTCGACTTTAAATTTTTTTAAATGCTTATCTCTTGCATTTTGGAAGTAGGAATAGTTTTTTTTCATACTGTACATTCAATTCTGGTACTAAATACAGAAAATCATGATCGGTTTCAGGCTTTTGGCGAAATCAACGTGAACAGCTTTCAAAACAGAAGGACGGCAATAGTTCATCAGCATCTCAAAACGAAAAATCCAAGTGTCCAAAATGCAACAAAGTTTTTTCTCACAGTTATTCCATGTACAGACATTATAGATACGAATGCGATTCTTTGCCGAGATTCTCTTGTCCCTATTGCAGACATGTTTCGAAGTGGAGTCATTCTATGTATAACCACATACGGGCAATACATCCTGGACAAACGGTTACTCTAAACAAGCTTTACTAGCATGAGGAAACATTTTCAAGAGACCGATTACTGTACCTATACTTTGTAGATAATAAAGAGAGAGATTAATTTTCAACATTGTATTGGTAATTAAAAAATTATTCTGTCCTGAAAAGTATTTTTAAGCTTCACAATGCTGGTTTTCATTTGCTTCGTAGGCTTCGTTCATCTTTTTTACGTCACTCTTTTCAGTTTATTTTTCTCTCAAACTAAAATTTGAGAAATGATTTTAGAAAACCTTGAGAAGCTCCGCTGTCCTTAATGTTCACACTCATTTTTAACCTGAGAAAGTCTCACGCTGATATTTACGAAAGTCGATTTCACTGGGCATATTGCGATTACTGTTTGAAATACAGTAGCAATATTTATAAACATGTCCGACGAGTGCATAAGTTAGTCCGAATATCAAAGGGGAAAAATATATATTTTAATAGATAAATTGTGATTTTCTTATGTCTTTCTTTTATTTGATAATTTACAAAAGAACTTCTCGCGAAGAAAAGGGGATACGCGTGGATTCAGCCTGATAAGTATTGTCCTGAAAGTCAATTTTAAAAATCGTTCAAATTTGAATTTTAAGGACTGACGCTTGTAGAGACTTTCGAGGTGCATCTTTTTCTCCTCTTGCAAAAATTTATAAGTTTTGTAGTTTTTGAAGTAATTGGTAAGAAGTAGATTTTAGAAAACAAAAGTTACAAACTTTTCACACTTCTACTCGCGCTAATTGAGTCAATTTAAAGAAAAAATCGATTTTAATAATACCAAATTACGTGTTTGAATCTTTTGATACTACTCAAGAAAAAAAACTTGAATATTTTAATAAACAAAAAAGTTTTTTTTTTGAGTCTCTGCAAAAATCATGAATCGGGTTCATGGTTGGAAAATAATGAATGTTTTAGATTGCAAGCGGCAATCTTGGCGCTGCCCTATGCACGTGCCTCCTCGGCTACGAACGTGTTCCCTATTCTTGAAGGAATTGTAAAGAAGGGTGCAAACACTTTGCAGTTTTATTCAATGCACGATATTAAAAGAATTTGATAAAGACAAATTCAACGGCATAACTCTATTTTTAGATTCATGTCCCGGACAAAATAAAAATTGCAGTGTTTTATTTTTTGGTTTTATTGGCAATTTATTTGCAAAGTGAAATAAAATATATGTTTCCGGTTCGAGGACACTCCTATTGTCAGTGCGATAGTAATTTTTACACATATTCGCTAAAATTAATAAGATTAGAACTAATTGAAACTGAAGCTGAATATGCGGAAATTATTCGCAATGCTTGTTCTTCTTCATTCACAATGGTCGAGAAATGTGAAGATTTTCTGCAGGATTTTGAAAAAAGTTTCAAAGGCAAAATGCGAAAGCCAAAAAACTTTCAAATCAGTAAAGCGCTTGTTTTACATTTTTTTCTTGATGGAAAAGTGGATGTTTACAACAATTACGAATTGCAAAATCCTACCTCTTTTTTCGTTAAGCCTATACGGTTGAACCAGAAAAACTTTCGAAAAGTCCTCCACCTCAAATCGGATTAAAAGCGGCTTAAGTGAAGGATGTAGAAAATCTCTTTAATTATTTAAGTACTAAAGGAAAAGAATTTTTGAAGAGTATTTTATAAACGTAACAACTTAGAGTCCAGATGCCGAAGAAACTGAAGAGAGTGAAAAGTAGTTTTTAATAATGATTTTAATAATTTATTGTTGAAAACTTTTAATAAATAAATTATTTCAATTATTATATCTTAAGTATTATTTTGGTATCTGACTCGAGCTTCATATCGTCCGCTGCAAGAAGTTCTTACCCGAGGAGACACGTGCATAGGGCAGCGTCAATATTGCCGCTTGCAATTTAAAACATTCATAATTTTTTAACCATTGATCCGATTGAGCTAAAACTTTCCAGAAAACTTCTTTGAACTTTCATCAACAACTTCCTCACTGTAAGTCTTCTTTTGCTTAAAATTTCCCTTAAGCAGTTTCAGAAGACTAAAACACGTAACTTAGTATTAATAAAACCAAAAGAAAATTAAAATTGGCTAAGGTAGCGCGAACTGAATTATGAAAAGATTACAATTTTCTGTTTTCGAAAAATAAACTTCTTACCAATTACTTCGAAAACTACAATACTTACAATTTTCGCATGACCAAAAAAGGATGCTCATTGAAATTCTCTACAATTGTCAGTCAATAAAAGTGAAATTCGAACGATTTTTAGAATTGACTTTCAGGACAATACTTCCCAGGTTGAATTCACGCGTATCCCCTCTTGATCGCGAGAGGTTCAATTGTAATGCAAAGAAATAAATTCTATTTAAATTAAATTTTTTTTTCATGTGCTGTACAGATAGCTCTGGAACGAAAAAATATTTGTTTTGTCCACGTTCTGATACTGATTTTACTATGGTGTCAAGCATGACACCTTTATGGATATTGTGTTAAAAAAGATAAAAATAAGGCTATCTGCCGACACGTTTCTCGTTCGCATTCAGATTGAAAGCTCGTGAGATTCAGGACGCCGATTCGACTGGGGTCTTGCAGGATTAAAGTCCTTCAAAATGCATTAGATAAGTATTTTTTCTTTTGGTTCTATGAGCCTTAGTTTCCGAGATATCGACTCGCCACTGCCGAGCGTGGACCTCTCGATTCGTCACTGCCGAGCGTGGACCGCTCCACTCGCTACTGCCGAGCGTGGATCACTCGACTCTACACTGTCGAGTGCAGACCGCATTCAAAAGCGTAAATACTCAAACCTAGATATCTCGGAAACTAAGGCCCATTAGATTGAACAAAAAAAAATACGTATCTAATGGATTTTGATTTACTTTCACCTTGTGAAGCTCCAGTTGAATCGGCGTCCCGCATCTCGCAACCTCTCCTTGTCAGACACGAAAAATTATGCTTTGCGACTCTACTGATGCTCTGCATCAAAATTTTTTAATAAATTTCCTTTTTGTCATTTTGCAAAGTTAGTTTTAAGAGTTTGTATAGTTTTGTCAGCTATGCTACAAATTCTTCAAGTTTTATCAGTTTTTTGAGGGTAAAGAAAAAAGATCTTCTATAGGCTCTTAAACCAGAAGATCTTTTACATCACACAGAATACTTAGATTTGATTTTCCCTATGTTAGGTCTGTTTTCATTTAAAGGAAATCAGAAAACTGACCAGAGAAATTTTATTGTTTATAGGTCATGTTACCACATACGACCCTCACACATTGGATACCTCAAGGACAAACATGAATTTGAGTGGAGGAGCAAAAAAACAGGGAAATGGTCAACCCATTTTTCAAGGTTCACAGATGGCTTATCATTGTCCTCGATGCAATACTGGCTACACCTATCAGAAGACCCTCAAGACTCACATGAAATACGATTGTGGTCGTGAGCCCAGATTTCAATGTCCTTATTGTTCCAAACGTGATAAGTGCAGCTCAAATATTTACACACATATCAGAATGAAGCATGATGGGCTTCCAGTGAAAGTTCTTAGAAACTAGCTTGTTCTTCCGATATCCAAGATCTCAACCCAGAGTGTAAAACTTCAAAAAATAATGCGCCTAATTAGTTTTACGACTGATATTGAGTCAGTATCAAAGTTCATAATTTACTTCACTTTTAGTCTCAGATTTGAATCTCCAAGAGACAAAGATTTTTGTACAAGGGTTGTTTTGCAATTTCGGATAATATCATTCTCGAATAGATCATTTCAACCTCAACTGAGAGTGCTTCATTTTTCGTTGCGTGGTTTAAGAAATATTCCAAACTTGTCTTCCGTGCTGTATTGTCTTAATTAATATTTATTCTTTAACTAGTGAATCTTACAGTTGCACTTCCTATTATTCAAATTATTTATTCATGAAGATGATTTACAAATAGCAATTTAGTTACAGATGCATCAATTATTTAATGATGTATGTAAATCTGCTTTAAAATGAAAAAAAATATATAAAAGCGCATAATAAATAAGCTGTTTTAATTATCTTTTTAGTCGTCACAAAAAGTTGGACTGCTTCCATAATACTTTTACCTAAATTAGTAAAAAATTCCTTATTATTTAAAATTGTAGAAAAAAAGAAGCGTCACTTCTCACTTGAAAAAGAATGTATAGCAAATTTTTAGGGTATAATTGGTGAAACCCTCTAAGAGGGCGTTGGTAGACCTCCCACCTTTGTCTTATGATATGACACTTTACCTGGGAACTTTGACTTTTAACCCATGATTTTAGACCTATGAGCCCTCACCTTTGACTTAAGAATTCCAACCTCTCACTTGTGAACTCTGACCTTTAAAATTTGAGGTCTGCTTTTTGAACGCTGACGAACACCTTCAACTTCATACCTATGACTTATCATCTTTTTCCTTTAATCTTCTTCATCTCGCCTTTTTCAACACTTGCTCATAATTATGGATTTTTCAGCAGGATTTTTTTTTGTCTGAGATGTAAGGAAATATTTGAAATAAAAACCAAATAAATCATTTTTCATTTTTAGATTTCATCTGTTTTGATTGAAATAGTTTCTCAGTAAGCTGCTGCATCTGTTGGCATCAAAAGAATATTTTTGTTATCAGAGTACCAATAAACAAATTTATAATTTTTATTTGCAATTATTTCATTTGAGAAGTAAGTGACCATAAATGCATAAGTCCATTTTTCATTCTTCGAGAAACTTAGGCAAATTTTGCATCTCGGAAAGAACATTATGAAATTTTAAAAACGTTATTATGTTCGAAAACAACTTTAATTGTTGTCGAGCACACTAACGTTTTCAACATTCCATAAAGTTGTTTGTGTGATGCAAAAGTTTCCTAAATTGCTCGAAAAACGAAAAATGGATTTATGCATTTATGACCGCTTACTCCTCATTTATGCTACCACAACATTTTTTAAAAATAAGGAGTGTTATATATTAAGAGAATCATTTCAATTTTAGAAATTAGAATTTTCTTGTAATGTAGCAGGTGGAAAACGAATATTTATTCAAATACTTATCCTATTCTTTTTTCATTTTCTTTTTCAGAATGGATGAGGCATGACTTTCATAATCCTGAACATGTGCAAAAAGTGGCTTGTCCTAGGTGTACGAAAATTTTCAAGAGAAGAAAGGATCTCAATTATCATATTAGACATTTTTGTGGTATTGGAATTCGTCTGAAGTGCCCATATTGTGAAAAATATGCCAAACATTCTGGTAGCATTGCATATCATATAAAAACTTATCATAGTGGAAAAAGTGTATATTACCTCAAACTAGTTTAGTTAAGTTTATAAAGTTTACGTCTAGCCTGCGTGTATTTCTTTTAAACCTTTTTCATTATCTAGATGTAATTTGGGTATGCCCTTTTACTTTTTAAATTTAGTTTCAAAATTACATATAGAAGTTATTATTTCTAGATTTGTTCTGCAATAAACGATACTCCTGACTACTTCTTGCCTTTATTGTGCCTTTATTGTGCTCGTTCAAAAGTTTCATTCTGAAGAGGATCCTGGGATATTGTGAGTGGGTAAAATGAACTAGAAATAGGAAAATAGTTATCAGTTTCCGTATTATTCAAATTTGTTTTTGGGAATGCTCGACTTGCTTATAGATGTACATTTTTTTATTACAGTCTTTTTGTTTCATCTGTCTGGGACTGAGAGGTGTTAAACTAGACGGAGTAAGTTTTTTAGAACTTCGCATTTTATTATTGACACTCGATTTCGATTATTTTTCAGGCGTTTTCTTCCAAATCACGAAGTGGAACTCATTGAATGCATCAGAATCTATGCAGGACAGCCCCAGCGAGAAAAATTTTAGATATAGGCTTCATTTAAATGCAAGAAAAAAATCGAAGGTTTGAATTGCAATCGACTTTTTGTATGAGAGATAATCAAAACGGGTGTCCCTATCGTGACATTAGGGCTTCGTGTTCATTAAATATTTAATCAACCCACAAAATTTGATCTTGGCCCTATGATCTATGTCCTTCATAAAAGAAATTATACCCTCGTTGCCTACGAGGAAGATGCCATACTGACAATATGTGCATATTATGTACCATTGCGTACTTGATTTACATTGTTCCTAATCTTATGGTTTTTTACAGATACTTTTGATTTCAAATATATTTAATATACTTTCAGTCTATTTATTATACTCTACTATACTTTACTGTTAATATAATTAAAATGTCATCCTGGTACCTACACCCAGAAAAAGATTTGGTTGAATCAACAAAATTTTGGTTGATTCTACCCTAGAATATGGTTATTATAAAGACAACAAAATATTTGGTTGACCCAAGAAAATTTTATGGTTAGTGACATCTGCTTGATTATACCATATCTTTTGGATGATCCAAGGAAATATTTTGGTTGGTCGAAGGGAATATTTTAGTTGATTCAAGTAAGTGTTTTTGTTGGCCTACGAAATGATTTTGGTTGATTCAACCAAAACTTTTAGTGCATGTAATCATAAAGGACCCCGCACAATTTACATTGTCAATGGCTTACCGTGAAATTGTCTCATCTTGTGCTAGTTATTTAGTAGTTTATTGAACTATTAAATATCACAAGACGGGACGATCCGGACGGGACGATTTGACAAAAATATGCTATCTGATAAATTGTAATTAATTTTGTAAGTGATTCCGAAGCTAACGTGAGAAAAAAATAGGTCAGCTTAAAATTGTTTATTCAGCAATAGTTGCTTGAATTTTAGTGTTTTTACTTTCAGCTTTAGACAAAAGCTGCACTTATGGAACCCTAAATTAATCAGGGGGTGATTTTATTCCTTGAAAGATTCTTCACAACTCTGGTTGGTTTTCATTTTTTTATTCAAATTAAAATTATTTAACAAAAAACTTTGTTTACAAAAACAATAACTATCAATGGTCATTAGGCTTGAATAAAAATTCCAGCTTTTACCTACAATATTGAATATTAATAGTCCAGTCACCAAACTGTTCACTTACAGCCTTATAAATAATACGTTTTTTATTAATTCACGCTCCCTTACAAGCCACAATTTCCAAGTAATTATTCACGTTTAACATTTTTATAACGTTAATTTTACCGTATATAACAATTGTTATGAACAATAAGGATCAGGTATTGAAAACGCTATACAAGACACGAAAATAGTGCAAGAGGCACAACAATTTTATTCTTGTTAAAAAGTGATAAAAATGATTCAAGAAAAAATTTTTTTCATGTATAATGATTGATGACATTGTTTGAACAAAAATTGACCAGGTTTTCAAAGAAAGCTCCAAGATATTCGTAACCAGGGGACTTTTTTTAAACTTTCAAAAAAAGGTATATCTGGAACCTCTCAGTGCATATGCAGAAGTATTTGGTCTAAGCATGTACGAAAAAAGGTCTTTTTACCATTTTACGTACACCCAGAAAAAAAATTTTCTTCATTCAACAGAATCGTGTTGTTGACTGCATTTGTTTGATTTTAGAAAACATTTTGGTTAAGTTAACAAAATTTTTGTTCAGTTGACC
>JAUMHM010047466.1:0-15191 GCA_032362435.1 Melikaiella ostensackeni
AAAATACAAAAAAAAAATTAGATTTAGAATTTTTCACAAAAAGCCATTTACTGTACATTTGGTGCGGGGTCCTTTCATATTTACCTAAATTCATGAAAATAGTCAATGACGTCATGGTAAATTATACTCAGGTTTTCAGTATCGGATCTAAAATTAAATGCACCCTTATTTTCTACAATGTTGATAATTTCTAAAATATTTCTTTTGTGATCATTACTTTCTAGCCTTAAAACTTCAACATTCATAGAATCGAAGTCAAATTTTTGATCAAAATTAGTAGCGTCCTTACATGAAGCTGTGTTAGTTTTTTCATTCTTTTAAGTTGTTTGTTGTTCTGAGATTCTTGTCTTAAAAGGGAGCTTTGTTTACCTAATGTACATCAAACGTCAATTTTTACAAAAAAAATCCAAAAATGAGGTTAGATTCTTCAAATTTTGGTATAAGATCTTCATTGAATTGGAGCAAAATATCAGAAACTTTATTCTAATTAAGAAAACGAGAGGAATATTCAATTTCTAATATATCCTTAGAATTGGAAGATTAAGGTCTCTTTCATAAGGTAAAATAACAATTCTAGTAAAAAACCAACAGATTTGATTAAAATTGGAGTTTCACTTTTCGAAAAAGACCTTTATCTTTCTATTATAAGAATATGTAAGAAATTAAATACTTATCTCGTTTTTTCAAATGAAAATAAACTTTCTGTTATCTTGCTCCAATCCACTGAAGATCTTATACCAAAATTTGGAAAAAACTAAACTTATTTATGGATTTTTTTTTGTAAAAATAATCGTTTGATATACATTCGCCGAGCAAAGCGCCCTCTCAAGACTAGAAACTCAGAACAACAAAAAACCCAAAAGAATGAAAAAACTAACACAGTTTTATGTAAATACGCTACTTTGATAAAAAATTTGACTTCGATTCTATAAATGTTGAAATTTCAGGGCTAGAAGGTAATAACCAGAAAAAAATATTTTGGAGATGATCAACATTGTGAAAAATAAGGGTGCAGTCAATTCTAGGTCCGGCAGTGAAAACTTGAGTGTAATTTACCATGACGTCAGTAAAGCTTTTCAAGAATTTCGGTAACTATGTAACTTATCACTTTCTTCAGTTCCTAACCTCCAAACTATGGAGCAGACCACGACCTTGTGGGTCTGCTATAATTTTTTCAAAATTTTCGCTGAAACGTAACTCAAAATCAATTATTATGTAACTTTTCCAAACTTTTAAAATAAGTACTTTTTCAAAATTATATACAGTTCATCTTTCATTACAAAACTCTTGGCAGAATATCCTCTCAGAATGTTTTTTTACTATTAATTTGAGAAAAACGTCACTTTCGGTAAATTTCTAATGTAAAAAAAAACTTTTTGTAAGAAACAACTATTATATTAGGGTTCGTAATAACTTTTCAAATCATATTTCTCACACTTGTTTCAGTCCTGAAGAGGCCATGATATCATGGCAAAATGCATAGATGTCTCTTCTGAATAAAGACTTATTTATTTGTAAACCATCTCATTTCAAGACCAAAGGCCAAAAACCAAAAAACATTTACATTTTGTCTTGATTTTGATTTCTCAATTAAATTAATTATTGAAATATGGTGTTTTTCAGAAACTTGTAAGGTAACTTACTCCGAAGGCACATAATTCCACTATGCAGCAGAAGATGGAAAACTTCATGGTTGAAGAATTCGTTTTATTTTTACTTCCCAGCAAAGATTAATTATAGAAATACGTTCTTCTAATGTGTAAAGTTGTCTCCTTATACAAAATCACAGTATTTATTCGTGTAGCTTTTTTAACGAATCGCTCTTTTGGGACAAACAGATCCCTCTATTCTATTTCAGCTTCGCCAATCAAGTTTGCAAACCTTGCACTATTTGTCCTGAAAAGATGGACGACTAGTAACGGCCATAATACATACTTATCTTATCATGTGAACGTAATTTTGCGTTTAAATAAACCAATGTGTCTTTCATGACAAAATCGACGTTACTGATGTAGATTAGGGTGCCTCATAAAATCCTGTTTTTTAGATTTCATAAAACCTTGAAACGAAAATTTCTTTCTTTTGGTGAGAAAATAATCTTCTGTTTTTGCTAGGTTTGAAGAAAAGTATTTAGAGGTCGCCATGGATGTTTCATGCCGGAAATTCGACTTCTTTAAGTTTTAAAATTTTCTTTACTACAATTTAAATAATCGCATAGCTTGTTCAATGCTGGAAACTTTTTTTAGGATCCTATATGACCTACAATTTTTATTTGTTATGAAAAAAAATTTTACTTGTGTATGAACACTTTTAAAGTTGCGATTCCATGATAAAGTTGAGATCAAGAGGTCGAATTCAGCCCTGAATTTTATTCAATTATGAAACTTTCAAAAAATATTACTTGCTCTACTGACAACAATTTCTACTTCTGGAAACAAATTTTCAGGCAATACCTGTCCTACAATAAAAAAAAAAATGTTTTCAAAAAAATAGAAAATCGATGAATACTTGTAAAAGGACAGTGTGTGGCGCGTTTTTCACAATCAATTAGAGAAAAACATTTTTCATCTGATAAGGAGCATATAACGAAGTATTTACATTATTTAGTCTTTAATACACAATTTACTCATGAATGGCGGGCACTGGAAAATCATGCTATTTCTTTGTCTTTAATCCTTTTTTGATCGTACTTATCAGAGCTTTCAGAAATTGTTCAATTAATTAATTAACTATTCAATCCGCATTTTCAACTTTAGTAATATTGAGCTCTATGCATATATTATTTATTTGATCAGGAATGTTTTTTTTTAATCAAATGTGATTAATAAAGCACCACAGACTTTCCTTTTACAAGAATTTATCGATTTACTGATTTTTGAAGTTTAAGAAAAAACTATTTTTTAATTGTAGGACAATAGTTGCTTAAATTCTCTTCCAAGAGTAGAAATTTTTGTCAGTCAGTTAAGTAATATTTCGCAAAAGTTTCATAATTTAAAAAAAAATAGGAATAAATTGGATCTCTTATTCTTAAATTTATCATGAAATCGCAAATTTAAGGGGTGTTTATACCCACTTTAATTTTTTTTCATAACGAACAAAATTAAAGGGGGACATAGCACATGGAATAGTTAACATTGTGAAAATGGAAATTTTCACAAAGTTGGATCTTCGGCATAAAACCCTCGACAGCGACCTTTAAGTATACATTTCAAAATATGGCAACAATAGGGGATTATTTTCTCACGAAACGGAATAAATTTCAGATTTAAGGTTCTAGAAAATCTCAAAAAAAGGATTTTTTGATGCATCCTAATATAAATAGATAGATAAGTTTATTCTTTATTCACATCTTCCTTGTTCTTTACATATTTACGTATATATTATTACAGTAGTACAAAGCTGTAAAAAGTACAAACATATAATTACAGAATGGAATAGTCAAAAATCATTTAAAATTTCCAAGCACTAATTGTGGACCGTCATATTCTATAGAAAATTATATAGTAATTATCAGTGGGCAACAAATATCCAAAAACGTAATTAGAATGCCTCAAAAACGTTTGATAATTTGTATCGATCGGCGGATAAGCGGTTTCAAAATCTCGATGGTCTGAAAACTCGCAATTTTGATATTTTTGTTGACGACTGTTCGCTATACTTATGGGCTCATAAAATACATATATTGTGCGGATTTCAAGTGATCACGAATAGTGTTCTTCCTTAACATTAAAAACGTCAACTCAAACAATAATTTTATTGCTTTATTGATATCGTGTTTATGTGTAGGTGAGTCCGTTTCGTTTGAAATATTTTTGTCAAGAAATACTTAAACCTATTTTCAAGTATTTGTAACAAACTCTTCTATTTGGAGACTAGATTGAATAAAAGATAGGCAATTCATCAACGCTATATATCTTAACTAAATAAAAATTTCAAAATATAAAAAGTATATATATAAACTTTCAGTGAGAAAGTTGTTGATAAGGTACAAAGAAGTGTTCTGGAAAGTTTTAGCTCAATCGGATTAACGGTTAAAAAATTATAAATGTTTTATATTGCAAGCGGAAATCTTGACGCTGCCCTATGCACGTGCCTCCTCGGCTACGAGCTTGTTGCAGCGGACGATATGAAGGTCAAGTCGGATACCAAAACAAATAATGGCAACCATTTGTAGTTTCATTCTAAAATGTATTATGAATAATGCAGAGAACCAGCGAATGGATTATTTTTAGATAGGTTTACTGTAGTTAGTACCTTATTAATTTGAGAAAGAATCTCAAAATGATTCGAGGTGGAAAAAAATAGGCATGAATAGTTATGGATTTAAAATAGGAAAAAATGTTCCCGAAATCAGGTACGATTGGAAGCCTTTAAGAAAAATCTGAAATAAACTTTTATCATGAATGTAATATTTCAGGACAAGGACCTAGAACTGACGTGTGTGAAATTTGCTATAAAAATGAGACAGGAGGGAAGGTGAACGAAGGAGTGATTAGTCACAAGAAAAATGCTGAAATTTACTTGAAATGAGAGGAGCAATTACAGTCTGGAAATAGCAGTCTATGCTGTGAACTTGACTTTGCACAGAATTCGCTATTATCAAAATTATCCGTGTTCGCACAGTTTTAGGTACGTTTAGTTTGGCTTTTGTTGTTTAATGTACATGTACATATGACGAACGAGAGCTATATATTCCCTATCTTTGAGGAAATTGTTAAGAAGGGTGCAAACACTGTTTGCAGTTCTATTCAATACATAATATTAACACAATGTGATGAAAACAAATTCAACAGCGTAACTCTATTTTCTGATTTATGCCCTGCACAAAATAAAGATTCATAGTGTTTTTTTTTTTGGTTTTATAAGCGATTCATTTGCAAAGTGAAATGTAATATGTGTTTCCAGTTCAAGGACATTCCTATTGCCAGTGCGATAGGAATTTCGGCATATATTCGCGAAAATGAAACAGACTAGCAAAAATTGAAACTAAAGCTGGATATATGAAAATTATTCATAAGTCTCGTTCTTCCTCATTAACAATGGTCAAGAAATGTGTAGGTCATCTGCAGGATTTTGAAAAAAGTTTCAGAAGCAGAATGCGGAAGCCAGAAAACTTCTAGATCAGTAAAGTGTTTTTTAAAAAATTTTTTCTGCTAAAAAAGTGGATGTTTCTGACAATTACGAATTGCAAAATCCAAGCTTTTTTTCCTTTGAGCCTATGCTTTAAATAGAAAAACTTTCGAAAAGTCCTCCACCTCGAATTGGAATAAATGCAGTCAAAGTTAAGGATTTAAAAAATCTCTGCAATTATATAACGCTGAAGGAAAAGGATTTTCGACAAGTATTTTTCAAAGTAACAATTCAGAGTCTAGATGCCGAAGAAATTGGAAAGAATGACATAAATGATTGAAATTAGTTTTTAATACCTGTAAAGTATTATTTTAATTATTTTTCCGTTCAAAATGTCTAATGAATAAATTATTTTAATGATAATATCTTGAGTATTATTTTGGTATCCGACTTGACCTTTATATTGTCCGCTGCAACATGCTTGTAGCCGAGGAGGCACATGCATGGGGCAGCGTCAAGATTGACGCTTGCAATTTGAAACATTCATAATTTTTCAGTCATCAAAACGAACGAGCCAAAACTTTCCAGAAAACTTCTTTAAGCCTTACTCAACTAATTTCTCACTGGAAGTTTTTCTTCGCTTGAAATTCGCTCGATAAACGAAGCGCTTGAAGGTTGAAGTTGATGACTTTTGCAAAGTCTCAAAGAAAAATTAACAACTTTCATGTTTATTAGACTATTTACGTTTTTTTTCTTGACTAGTTTAAAAATACTCAAGCACGTAACTTAGTATTATTGAAATCGGCATATTCTGAAGATTGGCTAAGTTGGCGCAAGTTGAAGTTTTGAAAGATTGAAGTTTTTTGTTTTCAAAAAATCTACGTGTTACCGATTCCTTCAAAAACTGCAAAACCTACAAATTTTTGCATGAGAAGAAAACAATGCGCCTTGAAATTCTCTACAAGCGGCAGTTCTCAAAATTCAAATCGGAACGATTTTTAAAATTGAATTTCAGGACAATACTTCTGAAATTGAATCCTCGCGTATCTCCTCTGATCACGAGAGGTTTAATTATGCGTAGAATTTCTTCAAGTAGAGAAAAAAATGCATCGCAAGTGATGACAAAAATAAAAGTGTCAGAGTCAAAAAGTACATATAAAATTTAAGAATACAATACAATTCCATTCAAAATTTTGCAAATTGAATTCAAACTCTTCTTCAGTAAAATAAACTCACCAGTAAAGCAGAAACGCTTATAGTTTCAGTCGAGTGTCTGTCCGTCAGTCATACTTTTTCCCACGAGGGATAGTGAGGGGAGGGGTACTGAAGTAAGGGGAAGTGAGATAGGTGTGTGCTGGGAAGTGAATGGAAGCGATGGATGGAGAGGAGAGGGAAAATGAAGTGGGGATGTGGAGAAGTTAGAGAAGGGGAGTGTGGGGTTATTAGGGATGAGGAGGTGGGAGTGATAGGACTTGAGTAGTGGGGTGGGGGAAGTGAGGGGTCGGAAGGGGAAGATATGATCGAGTCGGATAGGGTAGGAAAGAGGGAAGATTTGCAGGACTCTATTAACGACTCAATAGGCTGCAAAATCTTTTTTTGTAGGCGCATGGCGCCTACTTTGAATAATATTTAATAAAATATTTTCTCTTATGTTTGTGATGTCTTCTCATTACTTACCTTGTCTACTGTCGTTAATTTAAATAATAAATTTAATTTAATTTCTCCCTTCGAATTTATTATTGCTATTTTATTCAACACGGTCCGATTTTGCGATTTCTTTTTAAATACCGTTGGCATATTTTTTAAATACATTTTTAGTGATTTTCTTCATTTGAATTCGAGTCTTTTTTCTTATTTTCAACTCAGCATTATCATTGCATTTGTGAGGTCTCCAAAATTTAATCAGCACTACAAACTGATGGTGTTTATGTTCCTATCTAGTTAATTCAAGCCACTTCCTCGAAGATAATCACAAAAGCATCTAGCGGACGAGCAGGGAATTCAAATAGCTCTTTGAACGAGAATTTAATCGATTCAATCGGATCCAATTAAAAGAGCCAAGCGATCTGACTCCCTTATCACAGGTAGGATTCATGAGATTAGTTCGGGTTGACATCAGCATTACGTATAGGTATAACAGGTGTCCAGACATTTTTCGGAATATCCGGACGTGACGTCCCAAGCGCCTTGAAAGGAAAGTTTTCAACGAGGCCGACAGAGTGTCGTTGACGTTGGCATAAAATCCAATGGCGGTGAAAGCGACGGGTGCAGTTTCTGCTTTACTTTTCTCATCTCTTTCCTTATTCTGACTTCCATTTGCCACCCCTGCTCTATTTCTTCCCACCATGCCACCGCTCACCTTGTCATCCGTTCATAAAAGCGTGCAGCACCGGCGAGCGCCATAAACTTTGCGACGTCCAAGCGAACCGTCGCTAGTGCATTTTTAATTATTAATTAAGGCGTGAAAGATCATTCCGGGCTTGAAACTTCCGGTTGAGCGTCAGTGTATTTATTGGACAACGGATTGCTTCGATACACTCATCAAATTGAGGATTGAATCGCGCAAACTTCTAATTTTACGTTTCTCTCATTTAAATGTATTTCCTTCAAATTCATATTGTTCCTTTTTCTATCATCACTACATTTTCCAAGTTTTCCACTATAACGATTCAATTATTGACCCGTGTTGGGAAGTTTACAAATGAGTCCAAACAAGGGTTCCGTAACCTATTTGGATCTATTATTATTTCATATCAAGTCAAATCTAATTGTCAATAACTACCCTTTCTCTTCCCTTCTTTCATCTTCACTACATATTTCAAACTCGTTCACTGCCCATCCTACCCTACCCACCTCCATTTCAACATCCCTTCTCCACACTTATCCTCCCCCTTCCTCTCTCCTTGCTTTAGTGGGCGGTTTCCCTTCCAACCCTTCTTCCTTCCTGACCCCTCCCAGCCCTACCATCTCACCCTCCTCCTAATCCCTTTTTCTCGCCCTCCATTCTCACGCTTAACCCGTGTGGTTTTCAAGCCAGTCACCTCGTCTCTCATCTTTTGTCCACTCTCTTCCATCAGTGCATCTCCTAGCCCCTTCCTCTTACCCAATCCAGTTTGGGTCGTTTCCCCTCCACTTATCTCGCCCCTTATCTCTTACCCTCCCCTTTCTTACTGCCTCCTTATAACTCTATTCCCCTTCCACTTCCATCAAATCCCCACCGCCTCATAATCTTACACCGAAGGAAATAAGGCTGAAAGAAAAGCTTCCAGGAAAGCAGTCTTTTCACCCCTAAGTTGCCCTATTGCCTTTCCCTTTCGGGCTAATGACTCTTTTCTTGAAAATTGCAATTCATACAGGGAGAAGATTTTTTCCAAGGTGTGTATTTTCTTACGCTTAGCAGCGGATACTTTATGGGGTGAATACAAAACCTCTGGATCATTGCTTGAATGGCTTTTGCTTCCTCGTAGAGCGAGGAACCTTTGTAGTCACAAAAATGTCAAATATTTTCAAATTAATTCAATTGAAAGTTTTTTAATTAATAAATGTTTAATAGAACGTTCTAAGCAATTGTTCGGATGCATGTGCGCGTTTGTGCGTGTGTGGGTCGCCCTTTATTGTTGAAACGATAATTTGAAGAAGATTGCAGATAAATTGATGAGATTTGAGCGGCTTATTTTCACCACTAATATCCCAAAACTGATGCAAAAATTTCTGAAAATATTCATTGCATTTTTCGAAGACTCTATAATATTCGAAAAATAATTTTTGTTTAGTAAAAATATGTCATTAACATAACTCAAAGTTCATGTAATAATATAAATGATTCCTTGGCTCAAAACGAGTCGATTAACCTTTAATATTAATACATTTCATTGCAAATTAAGGAAGTTATGGTCACTTATATTACTTCAAAAAGAAAAAATTTATAGCAAAAATTCTTTGCTCTGCATAATTCAGAGTTGATGCAAGAATAGAAAAGACTTCTCAATTGGAGACGAATTGATTGATCTGTTTGTATTTCTGTATTTTTATGATGGACAGGTCCTAATATTTTAAAACACCTGAGATCGAATGCACAGCTATCTTTTTAGGCGAGGTAAGAAACGGACAGAAGCTGGCATGAGACTATCAGACTTTCCCACGGAATCCTAACAAATACCAAAGGAAATCCCTAAAGAAACTTGAACATTTCTTATCTTCAAACAATGAAATTTGATGCTTTCCATAAATTAAAACATTACAGATGACAGTTTACAAAAAGTAATGATCAGAAAGTTTATTCTTTTCTTAAGGAAAAGAGTTATTTGGCTTATTATATTATCCCAGAATCAGTAAGTCAAATTTTTGTGTAGAAGCGTGAACTTGAAAAGGTTCGAACCAATTGTCTCTGTATTTTTCAGATTAAAACTTTTTTCTACTCAAGAACCATTTAAATAAAATAATTTCACAAGGAGATGAAAAATGCTAACCCTTTGACATTTTGTATTTATTATCGTCTTAAAATATCGTTTGATTTGAGGAGGTCTTGCATCGAAAAAATTCTTCCAAGTTGACGAATTGAGGACAAACTGGTACAAACTTTCTTGTGTTTTTATTTTATAGGAAAAATTTCATTTCTTATTATTTGTTGAATGTCAGCCCTTACTGGTGTCCTCCTTCAACTTAAAAATTTGTTTATGACCTACTCAATATATATTAAATTTTTTTTTCGGTTCGGTCCCTTTGGGATCGACTCGGAGGGCCTACGACAAAGCCACTAGACGCGTCCTCAGGTTATGGATGGAGGGTCTCTGTGCTGAGGGTTTCTGCTGCATAAGGTTACAAAAGTTAATAAGCAGTCGCGGACAATTGGCCAGGGATGGTCTCGGAAGAGAAAACCTTCGAGTCAAGGCGTGAACAACCTTGCCGAAAGATGAATGGCATGGGTGAGGTATCTTTCACGGTGTCACTGGGATACGGGGCGACCTCCTAGAGTATCACCCTTACCCTTGCATGCAGGGCTCTGTAGGGGTGGACGAACCCTTTACTTAGCTTCTCGTATGAACAACTATGACAACACCAAAGCTAGTTGTGAATGCAGTTCAAAATGTTCGAACGACTCAGAGATGATTTGCAAACAGGGTATATATGCGGAACGCTTCGCCAACCGCTGCAAGAACAAGCTGCAGACGATGGAGTGGAAGCGATATTAGGGCCAACCGCGGAAATCAGGCATTCCCCGAGAGATGGTAGCGGTTTCAGTAGAAGAAGAAACATTAACATCCAGGTTTCTTCTAAGCCCCAAGATCTGGCTGAAATGGATAATGCCTTCATGAGGATCTCTCGAGGGAGACCGACCTCTGGACTATTACTTGTTCAGTTTATGATGCGGCGAGAGCTGTGGCCGATTCAAATTAAAGGTCAAAGCCGACGATAGATATATAGAGCAAAAGTCGCTTGGATCAACTGAACAAGAAAATTAGCTAGGCTAGACAGAACGCGTCCCGTATCCAGTGTGTGATTGATTACATAACATCTGGTAAGCCTTTCACGGTAAGGGTCCAAATGTTCGCTCACGAACTGAGGATCCACCATCACACATTGAACAAGTCAAACCTGCTGACTATCAAGCAGCACATTGTTGAGAAAATACGGCTGTTATCTGACGCTAGGAGGGGAATACAGAAGACGAAGGGATGGGTCAGGGACTCGCTGACCCATGGCGCCTCTTCTGCGATCCCCCTATTTGTCTCAATAATCCGCCTACGTCCGAGTAGGTAAAGACTTTTTGGACCGAGATTAACAAAGCTCAACACTCATTGCATGGAGACACTAAGAACATCATGCTTTTCATGGAGCTGTGCAACAAGTTCATAACGTCCGAGGAACAATGTCTGAAAATCACTACCGAAGAGGTGAAGAAAGCACTGAGGGACACGAAGAACTTCTCCGCTGCCGGACCGGATAGTATCGAGAATTTCTAGTGGAAGAAGTTGACGTCTACACACAAACATCTGGCCCGGATCTTCACCTCATATTTAAAGTCGGAGGCGCCCATTTTGCATTGGCTGGTGTTAGGACGCACTGTACTCTTACCGAAAAAAGGAGACTTGTCAAATCCAAGGAATCAGAGAACAAGGACTTGTCTGAACACGCTGTGTAAGATCTTTACAGCTATTCTGAACGACAGGATTATTCGGAAATTCGGAACTCCGTGAAAGGAGATCTACGAAAAACGTGGATCGCAAAGAGGCGTAGCAGGCTGTCGGGAAAACCTACTAATCGACAAAAGCGTCTGCAAAGAAGCTTACAGCCTATAATCGCAATCTGTCGATGGCCTGGATTAGTTACCAGAAAGCTTTCGGTTCAACCCCTCATAGACTCATCATCTGTCTTTCGGAAAGCTTGAAGGTTCATCCACACATAGTGGGATGCATAGAGAGGTTGATGCCCCTTTGAAAAACCAGACTTACTATCTCATTTGAAAACATTGTGTGACAACTAACAGCATCATCTTCCAGAAGGGCGTCAGTCAGGGTGACACCATGAGTCCTCTCCTCTTCTGCATTAAGCTTTTACTATTTTCCCTACCCTAGGGACTGTAGCACCCTGTAGTGGGTGGGGAGGCTTAAGCGTGCGGGACAAGGTGGTCAAACGGCCCTCGGCCTTCATGAATATGAATATGAATATGAATGATAGGAGCCCTATAAACGGGGTCTCGTGGGTTAAAGTCGGACACCTATGAACGGGCTCTCCGGTGAGTCGGCATGGATGATTGTACTATGGTATGAGAGTGAGTGAGCCTGGCTAACGCGGGTATTGCTAAATTCCTGGGTCAAGGGGACTACGAACATATATTCATTGAGTGTTCCACTCAAAGTAGCCATTCCCCTAAGCCAGGGGTGTTTAGTGACCCTGCCTCTGGCACTTCGGCACCTAGGGGGATGAAGGTGTCCTAACGGTCCCCCGGGGACACCGGATGACTTCCTCGAGTATCTAGTCTCATCCTTGCATATGGAACTCTGCAAGGGTGGACCGTTTATTTCCCTAGCTTTTTGTGGGATCAAAACGAAAGCCTACAGAACGTATATAGGAATGAATGAGGCTATGGAGACGGAAGTGACCAAGGAGTCCTCCCAAAAAAAGAAAGGCATTAACGTTCCTCTGGAAAGCAAACTTAGGAGGCAAGCGCAGCAGGCTAGAATTGCAGCTGCGGGTGTCAAGACATCGACAACAATGCGGACAACCAGCATGGGATGACTTCAACAACTCCGATTTGTGCAGATTTCTGAATCCTCGACGAAGGCTCTTGCTGTCCTAAACAACAGGCCGTTCTACTGGCCCTTGGCCAGGTAAACTTCAGGGTTGCCGGTCAGGGACAGGAGGAGTCTGTTGGGACAGAGGAAGATCGGGAGCAGATGCAAATGGCAACTCTCGGTCTAACCATTACCCAAATTAACTTGCATCAAAGCAAAGGTGCTTCTGCGGTTCTGCAGAGGGGCATGGATGTGAGGCTCATAGGTATTTAACTGATCCAGGAACCTTGGTCAGTAAGAGATACCATTAGGGGATTAGGGAGGGCTGGTTTTTGTTACAGGTACCCCAAAGCGGCTAATACAAGGGCCTGCATTCAGGCGAGAGGAGTCAACGTTCTCCCGCTGCTGGAATTGTGCTCAAGAGATCTGATGGTGATATCTACAGACCTTGGAGGAAGCGGAAAGCTAGTCATACGATCGGCCCACTTTTCGTATGAAAGCAAAATCAACCCACCAGAGGAAGAATGTACACTGGTAGAATAATGCAAGGTAAATGGATTCCCACTTTTGTTGGGGTGCGATGCTAAGTCCCACCATACATTGTTGAGTGACACAGACACTAACTCAGGAGAGAATGACGTATTGGAATATCTAATAACTACTGATTTCGATATTCTCAACATGGGGAATACCTCGACGTTTCACAGCTCGATCAGGGAAGAGATCATTGACATCACCCTTTGTACCGGTAGTACAAGGGTAGGTGTCCAAGTTAATCAGGGATGTGGACACCCTGGAGATGGCAGCCAAGTCTTTTACGGAGGCCATCAAATCTACTTATGAAAGAAATTGTCGACCTACGAGAATCCAAAAGGCAGAGAAGACGCATTGGTGGAACAGGAAGCTCGAAGAGCTTCGCAGGGAAACCAGAGAGAAGAGAAAACGTACCAGCATTGGCAAAACAAAAGAACTATGCACCTCATTTCCGACGATGAGGGGTGCAAAGGTGGCTAAACTAGACAAGCTGCTTTCTCAAGATCCAGATGCTATTCTCGGCCATCTAAAACTGCCTGATGGAGGATGATCAGTGTCGGACAAAGGGACCCTGACTCACCTGATCTAGGCACATTTCCCGGGTTTTATAAGGCCTAGAGAAAAGAAAACGACACCTTGAGAGTACCTAAGGTCGTCTGTGGCTCAACTGAAGCCACAACGGTTGCTAGCTCACGAGAATGTTACTTCTTGCAGGGTCAGGTAGACCCTGCAGTCTTTCAGCCCTACAAGTCTCCTGGTCCGAATGCAGTATACCCGGTCTTCCTACAGAAGGCTGGAGAGACCATCATAGGGCTAATAGTGAGACTTTCTAGGGCTAACGGATATGCACTGGGATATATTCTGACGATACGGAGAGGCACGAGAGTCGTTTTAATTACGAAATCAGGCAGGATCGGTTATACTTCACCCAAGGATTTCCATCTCATCAGCCTTACATCTTTCCTAGTGAAAACGGTGGAAAGACTCGTGGTTAGATACATCCGCAACAAGGTCTTGTTAAGTAGGTCACTACACAAGGAGCAACATGCTTACAGGGCTGGTAACTCGACCGAAACGGCCTTAAGCGGGGCAGTAAACCTAATCGAAGGACAACTGAAGCAGAAAAGCTTCGCGATTGGAACCTTTACGGACGCCGAAGAAGCCCTTGACTACACCTCCAGAGGTGATTAGGGCGGCCGCGATTATACATGATGTGGCAACTGCAGTCGTAGAATGGACCTGATACATGTTGGGCAACAGGAACCTAACAACGACTAAGGGTGGTACGACCTTATGTGGAAATATTGACTCGAGATGCCCGCAGGGCATTCTCGTCGCCCCTACTGTAGTGCTTGGTAGTCGATGAACTGCTTTGTCTACTCACGATACAAGGCTACCACGCTGTAGGCTATGCAGACGACATATTGGTCATTGTGCGTGGCTAGCATCTTGCTGCGCTCTTCGGAGTAATACAGCAAGCACTGAGGATACAGGATACCTAGTGTAAGGAGATCAGATGATCAGTCAATCCGAGTAAAACGGACGTGGTTGTATTCACCAGACGGTACAAGTGGGGGACCACGAGTACACTGAAACTGAGTGGACAACAACTAAGAATCAGTGAACGAGCTAAGTCCGCAGGAACTATCCTGGATGAGGAGCTGTTATTGAACGAGCACCTGGAATACAAGGGCAAAAAGCTTGCAGTGGCCCTTTGGCTTTGCGGGAGAGTCATGAGAAAAGATTGGGGCATGAAGCCGAAGACACTGATGTGGATCTATACTGCGATCCTACGACTTGGGCTAACCTATGCGGCGGTGATCTAGTGGAGCAGGGTTGGACCGTCCACTGTGAAATCTCGACTGGAAAGAATTAGGGGACTGATTCTAAGAAGCGTCATTGATGCCTCGAAGTCGACACCCACGGTGGCACTGGGGACTCTTGCAGGGTTGGAGCCCATCTATCTCACCATCAAGGCCATGGCTGCGAAGGCAACCTGGAGAATGAACATGAAAAACGGCGCAAGGATCTTGACAGAACTGCGAATCCTAACCCATATCACGAGTAGGCCGATCTTGAGTATAATCAGGGACAAAACGCCTATTCGCAACCTTTTCGACAAGCAGTATCGAGTCAGCCTATCTACGAGAGAGGACTGGGCTAACGGCAAAGCATATTTGCCTGGTAATAGGGACAACTGGTTCACAGATGGCTCTAAGTAAAGGAGAAATCAGGAGCCGGCCTCTATCGTAGAAGGAGTGGTATACAGGGTTTATTTGAAAAGTAATGAGCCTTCCCGCGCGGAGCGTCTGCCAAGCGATCAACCGAATCGGCTGGTGGGGGAAAATGATT
>JAUMHM010047476.1:0-14064 GCA_032362435.1 Melikaiella ostensackeni
TTTTTTACGGTTCGTTTCAGTGAATCAAATCTTTATTTCTTGAATTTTCAAAGCGTGAGAAAGGGATCTAGAGAATTTCTCAAGAGTTTCTATTTTCTTTCTACGTTTCTAAATCTTAGCTTGAGTACCATATATTATTCACAACTACATTTGAAAAATCCAAGACGCTGCAATCAGTCCTATTTGAAGTTTTCATTTTAGCTTCTAACAAAGAAGTCTCTATATACAGTTTTTTCCATTATATTTTATGTCCTTCCTGTTAGGCCAAGTCGACCCGCCACTTGCGATTGCCAGCTTTCTACATCCTGATAAAATCTATTCTCTCAAATTTTATACCTAATATGAAGATATCTTGATTTGCCGCTAGAATATCATCATTACCTGTCAATAAAAAAGCTATTTGTTACAGTGCCATAATAAGAGCGCCATCTATTAGGCTGAACTTTTTATTGTTTCAGATGGTTAACAACGGCAACAACAAAGTACTGTGAAGTGTTGAAAAAGCACATTCTCCCTGATACCACTGTTATCAGTGACTGTTGGTAAGGTTATATCAATCTCGAGGCACATGGATGTAAACATGTTACAGTAAACCATTCTGAAAACTTTGTTGATCCTATAACTGGAGCCAATATGCACACTGTGAAATCGAATTGGCGACCACTTCGCAGACGATTATCTCGTGAAGGAATTCGAAAAGAAAATCTTGATCTGTATCTATGCGAATTTCTTTGGCATCAATATTGCAAAAAATTTAACAAAATCCGTTTAACTATCTACTGCAACTTATAAAAAATATGTATCCCGGAAAATCTGACTGAGAGTCTTTCTAATTCTATTGATTATTGTTACTATAGTGCTAATAAAATAAAATATTTAGTATCTTTTCTTTTGTTGATTTATTTGCAATTTTTCGAACCGAACTATAACCCAAGACAAGAGACATTTTTTGTTGTACAGAACGGACCTTGAAAAGGAAAAAAATGACCACCATTAGGATGCGTGGTTTTTTTGAGGGCGTTGGAGAAGAGTTTGGCATGAGTGGTGGGAGGGAGTGTGGGCCATTTATAATGCCTAAGACTAGGACGCGTGGTTTTTTTCCACTCTGCTTTTCCTTCAAAACACGTATGAATCTATCTCTTTCTACTGAAGATTTCTGCGGAGGGGAACAACTGATGAGTCTATAGACCATTTTTTTTTCTTGGGAATTGAAGCGTCCATGGAAACCCTTGATTAATTATTTGTAAGCTGATCAGACTAGTTTGGGTCATTTGAAACTGAAAAGTTGGACAATATGAGCCATATTGAATTTGCCATTTTGAATTCTTATATTCTGACTCCAGATTCGTAATTAGCGACACCAAGAACACCCAAGTAATCATTTTCAAGTCGGTCAGGGTAATTCGAGTCACTCAAAACTTGACGGTTGGCTAACATCCGCCATACTGGATCCGTCATATTAAATCCGCTATTATGAATTCTCATATTTTAACTCCAGATTCGTAATCAGCGATCCGAAAAATATCCAAGCAATCATTTCCAAGTCGATAAGGTTGATTTAAATTACTTGAAACTTGATGTTTAACTTACATCCGCCATATTGGAAGCGCCATTTTGGATTCTGATATTCTGACTCCAGATTCGTAATCAGCGACACCAAAAACACTCAAGTAATCATTTTCAAGTCGATCAGCGTAATTTAAATTACTCAAAACTTGATGGTTGGTTTACATCCGCTATTTTGAATTCAGATATTATGACCCCAGATTCGTGGTCGGCGACCCCGAAAACACCTCAGGGGTCACATGCAGCCCATTTCGAGTAATTTTCGCTTCTTAATGAATGATATTAACTGAACATCCATGATTTTTGCCCGTCCCAGGCGTCATATTGGAGCCGCCATATTTGAGCCCTTGAACGTCTTGATAGGTTGCGAGGAATTTTGGCAGCAGCCTTGTCCCGGTTGACGTGGAATGTCCCATATATATATACTTTCTCTTTTCAGATCATTAGAGTGCAGGATGTGTGCAGAATATTAAAGAATTTTTGTTTGGTATTAAAAATCCGAAATTAGCAGGGTGCAGCGTTTAAAAACATTATTAATGAAATTTTGTATATAGAATATTACATTTGTAAAAATGAAAATACATTATTCATTAAGTACGAAATGAAAGCCTAAAATATCAGTTACAAAACGGGACCAACCCAATAAAAAATCTAAATTGGTTTAACTCGCTCATTGCGTCGACAATCTGACGGGCGCGGCTGAACGAATCAAGTTTTGATTCCGAAACCAATAAAGATATTTTAGTATTCATGGTATAATTTTACAACTAATATCAGACTTCACTTCCGTCGAATTTAAAAGTAGACAAAAAATTCAATAGTAACGAATACACTCATCTAATTTGTTAGGATATAAACATTTAAATTAAATTCTGAACAATCGATAGCCGAAAAAACGAGAAAAAATCCATCAATCATGAGACGAGCATTATGTTCCTTATATTTCACAATTTCTAACATTAATAGCGCTCTTATAGAATATTGTTTTTGAGAATCGTTCTAACAAATTTTTTTTCAGAACGAAACGATCGCAGGGAAAAAATTGTTGCAAAACTGATTGACATCTTTGTTGGCCTTTGGTTATTCTCTGTTTTTTCATGTTTTTCGGAGAAAAGTCGATATGAGAAATATATTTTTAATAATAATTTGTTGTTATTAAATGTTTTCTTTAAGATTTCGACAAAGAGATCCGAACTAGAAAATACAATGATTTTCTCTTGATGGTAGGTGCCGAAAACCCCCAAAAAATGAAGTTTCATATTTTTCGAATCAAAACTTTACGAAAAATTTTTTTTTGAAATTTGATTTTTTCGTCGATAAAAAAGCTGCTTTTTAACAAATTTGCCTTTTTCACACCGACCTAATTTCTATAGTCCAAACATTATATGTGAATATTGTACGTGAATTCATACATTCAACATTGTACAGTACAATTTTCAAACGACCTCCATTTTCACGATTTTCATGATTTACTTTTTAAAATATTGCTCTCATACAAAAAATATGCCGCAGAGAAATGATGTATTCCGTGAAAATACAACTTTTTTGTGCACAACATTTTTTGGTGAAATCATTACTTTTCGATAAAATCAACAAAAAATGAAAATCACGTTGATTCTTCATGATTTTTGTCAAAAAACTTTTTCGACTGATGACAGCTTCAATAATTTCAAAGTTTACAGAAAGTAAAACATATTTTGCGTTATGAGTAACATTCAACAATCTAATAAAAGTATATTATCATATTAAAGAAACCTAAATTGTCAGGGAAGCAGCAAAGTTATTAATTCATAAATTACTTGCGAGTAACTGTTGAGCAAATTGCCTTCATTCCTTAGAAATTAAATTTATTAACACATACGCATTCTATCGATTTAGATGAAATAAAAAATTCTTGTTTACAATTGTCTGGGATTTTTTTTCTAAATTTTCTTAACGAAAAAGCACAAAAAAAACAAAAGTCAAAAGAAATTTTAAGGGAAAATGGATTTTTTTTCGAAAATTATTGATTGTAGAAAAAAATGTTACACACGAAATAGTTTCGGGTTTTTTCAAAATCTTCGAGCCTGTTATAAAAGTCAACACCCTTCTTGATAAATAAGGAAAACCTCAAGGAACTTTTTTCATCGTAAAAACTACTGTCACTCTTAAACTATTGACTACATGAAAAAATGTTTCACAGATGATGATTTCACCAAACAATGTTATGCACGAAGAAGTTCAATTATTACGAAATACACAATTTATTTCGAATATATTTTTGTATAAAAGCAATATTTTTGAAAATAAATGAAGGAAATTGTGAAAATAGATTTCGTTTTGAAAATTCACTGTACTTCAGAGATTAAAATGCATTCTCATGAAGTTTTTATTCAGTATAATATATCTTATAACTTTATACAAAAGCGAGATTTCTAAACTTAAAAATTTTAAACTGGCAGCTTTTTTAAATTTGGTGAAACTTAGTCAATTTAAAGACAACTTTAAAGATGGGCTTAATTTTAGTTTTTGACATCCGTGTTGAAAGCTTCTGCTTTCATTTATTTTAATACGTCTTCTTTCGTTTATTCAAGCATTGAATTGCTAATAATCGATTATATTTAATCTTTCTGTTTCTAAATTTGGATTCTCGGGAGGAGAAATGGAGTACCTGATAACACTTAATATTCTGGTTCATTCATCAATTTATTCAATGGTGTATAAAATTCACATAGATCTAATGAGGATTATACCCTATGTGTTCAATCAATCTATTCTTATCTTTCTACCTTTTCATCAACATATTCATCAATTTTTTCTATCTTTGCTATCTTACTTTGGTTATCAATAATAAAATCGGCATCTACATTTATCTTATGATATTAACGCTTTCGCTCAATTGAAATTCTTTATTTGGCAGATATCAGAAAATCCCACAATATTTATTTATCCAACTCTACGCTTCTAGCGTCATCAGGTTGATTCGTGCCGTAGTACACTAAACTCAGGTACAAGAGTTAACTCTTCACCCGGCCCACTGTTCCTACAACTCAAATTATCTTTAGGTATTCGAAAAACTCGATACTTTGCCAGTCAACGCGGTCCTATATGTGCACTAGACTCAGATTCGAAAGTAGACTCTCTAACCTGCCTACTGCGCCACTAGGAAGAGGAGAATCAGGACTCGGAGTCAAGAGTAGACTCTATCACCTGCCCTGAGAACTCCTCCGGGTTGTTGCTGGCTTGCTAGCCTGCCGTTGGAAGAAGGGCACCGCTTGGACAGCTTACAGTGTATGATACATATTAATCCTGAAACCAATTTCTGCAAAGAATAGATACAACCTCTAAACTTTAAAATCAGTTATGAATTACTTTTTTTCTGCAAGTTTGAAAATAGACAAAATTTACGAAAAAATTGAATTTCCAAAAAAAAATCTCGTGAAGTCCTGATTCGAAAAATCTAATACTTTGATTTTGAGTTTCTCTGGCACCTACAATAAGAAAAAAAATCGCCAGCTGAATCGAAAACATGGTCGCGCAGAATTTTGACTGAAATTTCAAAAAATCTTTGGAATGACCCATATAAGTATTGAAATTCTCATATTTCTATTTCTTCCTACAGAATTCAGTTTGCAGTGGATTTTAGGGAAATTATTTCCTGAATCAGAAGGTGACATCTTTCCTCCTCTCGAGGAATTTTCGTATAAACCTACTATTTTTCAAAGTAATTCATGAAAAATCGTTAATAATCAGGTGACTGAATTCGATACACGTTCACTTTTAGTAGCAAGGGATCATATCATAATTGGATGGAAGAAGCAAGATCTGATTAAACCTTTATCTAAATTAGCTGGCGAAACTGATAATGTATTTGACACAGACACCAACAATTTTGTAAGTCTCTTATCTCAAGAACTTGCACGATTGGGCTTTGGCCGAGGTTTGCCAAAAGTTCGTGAGAATGATGAAGCTTCTGCTATACTCAGAGCGAAGCGTCTGAGAAACCATCAAGCATACCATCCATTACTCAAACAAGCAATCCATCAAGCACAGGGTCAAACAAGTCAGCAAGAAAACCTTGAAGCTATTCATGAAGCACACTACCAAGCAATCCGTCAAGGACACCATGAAGTAAACTAACAAGCAATCCATTACACAACCCCTCAAGCATACCTTAAGGGAAACCATGATGTAAACCCTCAAGCAACACAACAACCACAACGTCAATGAAACGTTGAAACAAACCATCGAGTATATAAAATATACCGGGATAATTCACGAAGTCACAAATATACTTCATAAAGTTGAAATGAAATGTAAGAATAAAAGTCAGCATCGTTTATGACCCGAAGTCGGAATCACAAACAATACATCGAAATTATATTAAAAATTAATTGAATTATGTTCATTAATTTTTTGAAAATCACATTTTCCTAATGTTCTGAATCGACTTTAGATGGGAATATCCGAGAAAGCTGCAAGGTAAAGGCTACTCCGAAATTATGATAAGAGCCCTGTAACATAACCTCCTAATTTTTCCGGGACGCGAAGTTACGTACCTCTAAAGTGTTCATGCGCAACTGTGCCTACTAGTGTGCAAGAAAAACGTGATACATGCATTCTAAGCTACGACTCAAAACAGATTCATGTGTAAACATCATCGATAAACCTTACGTTAAACTAAAATCCTACATACATCAAGGAATTCACAAAAATGTCACAGATTTCAAAAAGAGTTCGAAGATCTAAACTTAATCAGGCACAGAGGAGTTCATTCGCGCGTGCCAGGAAGGTGTCATTCCTACCTTACTATACCGTAACCGTATTTTGCGTCAAGCGACAGGTGTAGAGCGTGTCATGCACACTTTGAGCACACTAGACACATACTATCCA
Source organism: Melikaiella ostensackeni (assembly GCA_032362435.1). Classification (NCBI taxonomy): domain Eukaryota; kingdom Metazoa; phylum Arthropoda; class Insecta; order Hymenoptera; family Cynipidae; genus Melikaiella; species Melikaiella ostensackeni. The sequence continues at coordinate 6,439 of JAUMHM010047476.1, forward strand.
GGTGTCTCACTTACGCAGAAAAGACATATCTACAGACACAATGCGGCACTGAGAGTGCTTTACTAACATTTTTGTCGCTCTTATGTTGTTTGCCGGAGTCCTGTCCTGCTAAACGCTTCAAGGGAGGTAGAGTCAATAGTCGAGAATGAGAAATGCCGAATTCAATGGAACTACAAGTTCTCACTAATGGTCCTTACTGAACACTCGAGACCTGACATTGTACTCCTTGACTTCAAGAAACGAACTATGTTCTTGATAGAATCCTCGGCTCTGGCCAACAGCAGTATCACAGTCCAGAAGGAGGAAAGGGAAGAGAGGTATCACGACCTTATGAGGGAGCTGCGGCGAATGTTCCGAAAACATTCGGTTAAAATAATTGTTCTTGTCATCGGTGCTTCTAGAGATGCGAGGTGCGAACTGGTTTGTAACCTCGAAGCCTTACTCGCGCGCCTTAGCCTTACTCGCGCGCCTTAAGCCTTACTTACTTGCGAGATGGATGAAGAGAGCTGTAATTCTTGAATCGCTACTCGTCCTCGAAACACACGAGGGATTCGCAGGCCCTTAATTGTAATTCCATAGCACCATGTACCTATATGGCGGTCGACAAGCGTGACAAAAGCTGTAATTTACCGCGGATCCACTGGGAACCAGTGTCATTTTCTTGAATGGAAGTCGCTCCTAGGGGGGCACTCGTGTATTTCGAGGACACAGAGCGACCCAGGAATGACAGCTCTTTCTACCCGTCTCACAAGTGTCTCGGCATGCTTCTGACATGCGTGTATGGCTTCGAGGTCACAAAGAAGTGATAGCTTCGCATCTCCGAGAGCATTGATTACAACGACACTTATTTCAACTGAATATTCTTGAAACATCCGCCGCAGCTTCCTTATAAGGTTTAGATACCTCTCTTCCTTTACTTCTTCTTGACTGTGATGTTGCTGTCGGCCGGAGTCAGGTATTCGATCACGAACATAGTTCGTTTCTCGAAATCAAGGAGTACTATACCAGGCCTCAAGTGTAGAATGAGGACTTTTGTCAAGAACCTGTGGTTCCAGTTAATTCGGGACTGCTCGTTCTTTACAATTAACTATATCCCCTTAGAGCAATGGGTAGGGTAGGGTCGCGAACAGCACCACAAGAGCGACAAAAGTGATAGTAAAGCACAGTTAGGGCTGCATTGTGTCTGCACCTATCGCTGAGAACTTCTTGAGGAAAAATGCAGTTACGGTATGGTAAGGTGGAAATTATACCGTCCTGGCACGCGAAAATAATTCCTCTGTACCTGAGTTGAGTCCAGATGGCTTGAGGGAAGCATACATTAGCTCCATCGACAATGACTAATCTGTCACATTTCTGTAAAAGTTTCCGTGCTTTCTATTGTAGCAAAAGATTTCTTCGAATCTTTCTAAATATTTAAAATTTCTGAAATCTCCGAGTAATATTTAAAAATCGCAAAAGTTTTTTTGAAATCTTCGTGAAATCTTCGCAACTTTTGAAATCTTTCTGAAATATTTGAAATTTTCGTCAATTCTGTGAATTCTTTCTTTCATGTAAGACTTCGGTTTGATGCCATGTTTTTTCAATAAGTTTGCATATAAATCTGTCTCGGGTCATAGTTTGGGATGCGCGAGTCACTTTTTCTGGCATTCCAGTTCGGTTCGATTCCTTTGGTACCGAGGGTTTCTGCTGAATACGGTTACAAAAGTTGATAAGCAGTCGCGGACAACTGTCCAAAAGGCGTTGAAAAACGACGCCGACAACCTCTTGCAAACAGGATATGTACGCGGAATGCTTCCCCAACCTTCGCAAGAACAAGCCGCATACGAAGAAGAGGAAGCAACATTAAGACCAACCGAGGAATTCAGGCATTCACCGAGATATGATGGCGATTATTAGAAAAGGAGAAACATTAATATCTAAATTCCTCCTGAGACCCAAAATCTGTCTGAAGTGGATGTCGCCATTCGCTGGTGTCTCTCGGAGTAGTCTGACATCTGGACCATCACTATCGCGCCTATACAGCGATCCCCCTCCTTCTGTCTAAAATCTGCATAAGTCCGAGGAGGTAGAGACTTTTTGATGAAAGATTTACGAAGTTTAACGACTCGCTAGCGCTCACGGCTACCCAGCGATCGTGGATAGAAGTGCTATGAAACACCTTGGCGCTGGAGAGACCTACCTATAACTACGCATGACAGAAAACCGCATTCACGATATAACATCACTAAAGAGGGTCGTCGAAGTAGATACAGACATCTTCTTTGACAGATTTGGTCTTCCAATCTGCCGGCGATTAACACGATATCTGTAACTAACATGCGTGCCGTCCCGTTTCTACTCTATTCATTTGGGGTGGTTCCATGGACGAAGCACGAACTCACGGCCCTCATTATCGTCACACGTCGAATCATGCATTTGCAGAAGAGCTTACATATCGACTTGTCCATACCGCGCTTATACATGCCACGCCGCAAAAGGCTGACGCGGACTTCTAATTATCCAGTGCCTCTATGTCCGAACTATCTTGGGTGCCTGGATCTCAACATCACAAGTGAGGAAAGCGCATCACTCCATCTAGATACCTTACTTCTCAAAGCCAGGATCAACTAAAAGCAGAATTCAACAACTTTCTCGAACAGTTCCACGACAAGGAAATACATGGAAACTTTCACAGAAATGTAAAAAATCAGTTGTTGTCGATGAAGCTAACATTTGCTCTCCTCAAATCATCCAGATTTGATTGAGGTACAAAGAGTTTTATTTATACGTTTCAGGACTGTATCATTTCTATCTTTGTCTACCGTAACCGCATCTTACATCAAGAAGTTCCTAGCGATAGGTGGAGAGCGTATCATGCACATTCTGAGGGCCTACGGCACATACCATCCGGGTGTACCACCCACGCAGGAACAACATATCTCCGTAGACACAATGCGAACTTAAGAGTGTTTTATTACCATCTTTGCCGCTCTTATGGTATCAACCGCGAACATGCCCTGCCGAATGCTCTTTAGAAGATATAGTCAATTGATAAGAACGAGAAGTGCCGAATTTACTGGAACTATAAGTTCAAGCTAATAGTCCCTATTAAACACATAAGGCCTCACATCGTACTCCTTGACTTCGACAAACGAACTATGTTCGTTGCCGAATTATCGAAATCGGCCGACAACAGCATCACTGCCGAGCAGAAGGAAAAGGAGAAGAAGTACCAAAAACTTATGAGGGAGTTATGAAAATTACACCCAGGATATTTGGCTACAGCGATTGTCCTTACGATCGGTGCTCTTGGAGGTGCGGAACCATAGTTGGTTTGTAGCCCTGAAGCAATGCCTGTATGCCAGAAACATGCCAAGGCACTTGCGAGATGAATACTGAGCAACTCAAGAATGACAATTCTTGGGTGGCTTCATATTTTCAAGAGATACGACGGTTTTGTCAACCTGTCATTGTGATTTCGTCGTGTCCTAAGGCCATTCATCTTACGGTCGTAAGATGTGGCGATAGGTGTGATTTACCGCGGCTCTGCTGGAAACCTGTGTCATTTTCGGATGGCAGTCGCTCCGAGGAAGAACCTGCTGTGGTTGCTTGACCATATCATTTATTATATAAAGCATATCATGATAAATATGAAAAAAGGTAAAAAGTATATCTCGTTAAAACATAAGACGAAATAAGATATTTCAAATGATAGATAGAAACTGATGTATACGATAATTTTATAACTATTGACATCAAAACTTAAGAATAGCTATGCGCAATTCTGCAAAAGGCTGACGCGGACTTTTAAATATCCACTGCCTTCATGTCCGAATTATCTTGGGTACAGCTCACATCATGGCGAATGAAAGAAATCCTCTCCTGCAGATGGTCAGGAACTAGGAAGTGATTGGAAAAGGAGCGTTTCTTTACAAGGCCGCAAAAAAGGCGGCCGAGACCCTTGGCCTGCATCTCCACATCACAAGTGAGCGAAGCGCATTACTCCAATTTGATGCCTCACTGCTGAAAGCCAGGATCAACTAAAACCAGAGATCAACAACTTCTTTAAACAGCTCCCCGACAAGAAAATGCACGGAAACTTTCACTGGAATGTGGAAAATTAGTTTTTGTCGATGAAGCTAACAACTGCTTTCCTTGAATCATGAAGACTTAATTGAGGCACAGATGTTTTTATTCTTACGTTCCAAAACGGTAACATTTCTACCTTGTTCTACCGTAGCCGCATCTTACATCAGGAAGTTCCCAGCGATAGAAGAACAACGTGTCATGCACATTCTGAGGGCCTACGGCACATACTATCCGGGTGCCATACTCAAGTTTGAGCAACAAATCTCCGTAGACACAATGCGACCCCAAGAGTGTTTCATAACTATCTTTCTCGTTCTTATGGTGTTAACCGCGACCATGCCCTGTCAAATGCTCCCAGGGAGATAGAGTCAATTGATAAGAACGAAAAGTGCCGAATTTACTGGAAGTACAAGTTCAAGCTAACAGTCCCTAACAAACACATTAAGCTTGACATCGTACTCCTTTTGCTTCGAAAAACGAACGTTGTTCGTGGTCGAATTATCAGATCCGGCCGACAACATCATCACTGTCAAGGCGGAGGAAAAGGAGGAGAAGTACCCGTGTACCAAAAACATGACAAGTCACTTGCGAAGTGAATCCAGAGCGACCCAAGAATCACCGCAAATTTATTTCAGTTTACTCTTGGCATTTGATCAAATAGGATCGCGTTTCAGTTCGACAACAGTGTTCAAACTTAGCCAGTTTTGATAATCTTAGAGTCAAAATGGAGCTACCTCTGGTAAAAAATTGATTAATGAAGGATTGCAAGCATATGGGCGTATGATGCATGGGACTTTAGCGAAACTTACCGTAAAAGGCAAGGTCGACAGCATTTCTAAGAAATTAAAGGACACTCACGAAAATGCATCAGCTACGGGTTCCAGAAAAAAAACATATGAGATAATACAAACCCCACGTTTTGATTTAGGAAATACTGCCGTCTCGATGAAGAAAGTTTCTATTCACAATCTTCCGTAAGGAATATTGTCGTATTGAGGATCGCAGAAAAACAGCTCTTGCGGCAAACTGTAGATAGCAACTTTCTTCACTAGAACGGCAGAATAGACCTTGTTATATATTAAATACGAAATGGAAGCAAGGGGCAACCTGCCAACCATCATAGAAGTGGAGAAAACCAATTTGAAGATGAAAGATATCAAGGAGATAAACGTCAATCAGATATTCGACATGAACCGTGGACAGAGGCCGTTCTTCGAGTGATGCGTGACTTCATGAAGGATATGAGTGACAAAAAAGAAGCTCATCGATTAATAAAAGCGTTGGAAAAACATCCAAAATCGATAGAGAAGATCCAGAAAAAATTGACAAGGATGCAAAAACAAGAAAATTTTAGAGAAGAAAACACTGAAAAAAAGCCAGCAACAAGCCACTATTGAAGACTTGAACATATTTCTCGTAGAATCTGAACCGGAAGTAACAACAGACGAACTATTACTTCACCAAAAAATAGGTTGGCAACTTTTTCGTTTAATTTCAGTAGCAATGGGATAAAATACTATAGTATCTATGAATATGTATTTAACAAGTAAACTCTAAGAAAAAAAACGAGTAGATAAAATAACAGATATAGTCGAGATAAAAATAATTGTTTTCCTTTTCGTTTTTTTCGTTGCGCTATTATTCTCTCCGAACAGCCATTGCCTCCTGTAATTTTTTTGTCTTAAAATTCTCCCAATTTTATTCACGAAGAACTTTTGTAATTCTGAATTTTATATTTCTGACAAAGTTTTTATGAGTCACTCTTGCTATTTTGATAAATTATACCTGAGGCTCGAATAACACGAAATTCACTTCTTGTGAAAAAATAGTCTGTCGCAAAATTCCTTTGTTTCGCTTTCTATTTCGCTTATTATAATAAACGAATAATTTTCTATTAGGAATGAAAATAATTCGTTTAGGTGGGCGTGGTAAATCGATAATAAAGAATTGATTTTAAAACCTTAGATTCAAAGGGGAAACTATGCAAGAGTAGGTCACTAAATTTTCCAAAGTTTTTGTATACTTTATACAAAGTAATTGAGAACAGATATTAAAACCATGGGAAATTTGAACTATTTACTCAATTATTCCCACATAAAACACAATTCATAAATCCAATTATTTACCTGTTTTTAATGTTTTCACGAAACTCTGAACTCTAATCATTTTAATGGGGTGAAATAGAGAAAATTATTGGAACTAATGAAAAAAATGATCGAACTGAAATTTAATGACACTTTCGGATCTCGAAGAGTACGAAAAGTTGGTACACAACATCTCTTGACAAATCTGAACCAACAAAAGTGACAGTTGTTAGCATTATTTGACTATTTTCTATGAAGTTGTTTTCAAGTTCATTTAGTGGTACCAATCAAAATAAGCAATTGTCAATGCGACCTACTCTTTCTGAACTACTCTTCAAAAACGCACTAAGTAACAAAAAGGTCTCTAATAATTGCAAATATAAAATGGATAGCCTCCGGCTTTGAACATATTGTTAATTGAATTCCAAACTTCAATTACAATGCAGAAATCCACCAAGAAACAATTTTATTGTGATAAAAACCATTCACAAAAAAAATTCATATCTTTTTGTTCTCATGCGAAAATCAGTTTTTTTATCTGACACATTTGTTACCCATAATATTTCGACAAAATTTTGTCCAGTCACGCAAAAGGTTGTGCCGAGTTTTACAATCAACAGCTTTAAGAATTTTTTTGCACGTATTCTATTGAATTCAAATGGCCTATTATTTAAAGTGACCTACTCTTGCACGGTTTCTCCCAATCAAGCATAATTTTCATTACCTTCAGCGTAGTTTGTGACTTAGCAATTGGCTGCAAATTTGACGTTTTATTCTTTATAAATTGAATCTGTACTCGACAATGATATAAACAATAATATAAATCCTATAAAAAAGCAATAATCAATACAGCTGAATTAATAGATGAGTAATAAATTTTGACTGAATTATTGAAGTCTTCCACAGAATTCAAGTCCATGAAGAAAAAGTCTACGTAAAATCAATAATATCACGAACTGAATGATTCTAGTCTAACTCTTTTACAATTTATCATTTAAATTAAGAGTCATTGTAATCAATATAAATGGGGATGTTGCATGAAATAACATAATAATAACATAATAAGAAACATGTTTTTTTATGAATAAATTTCAAGTATTAAACCAGCTTGCGGCATTTTTTGCAAAGAAAATCGACTGACTCTAGGTTAGCGATGTCATTCTTCGCGGAAAAATTCAAATTATCTACATTATGTTAATTTAATACTTTCGAATGAAAGTTGCTTATGAACATGTACATAAATATATAATGTCCCTGCATGGATTCCATGCATAATTAGCAATTAATTACTAATGGTTACTGAGGACAGATTAACAAGAGTCTCATTCTGCATAAAAACGAAACATATATTAAAACGTGGTTGACAGTCACGTATTCACATCAGAGGCCAAAAGGAATAATGTCCAGGACGGCACTTTTTGAGGTGCTGCACGGCGGCTTAGCATTTTTTCATTTTTATTATTACGGCAAGACG
>JAUMHM010047495.1:0-15189 GCA_032362435.1 Melikaiella ostensackeni
CTAATGGCGAATCTGATGTCGAAATCCTTGAATTAGAAATTTAGGTGCACTTGTAGTTTGTCTGAAATTTAATCAACTTCCACATCGATAACATCTGGCTCATTGTCGCGTTCATGCGCACTAAACAGTAAATCAATTATTCAGGCGTGGCGGAACAAGTCCAAGCCATGTGTTGAATTTGAAAGGTGGGTGAAGGGGGGGGGGGGGGGGATATTTTTGTGAATTTCAACAAACTTCAACCTTAATGTGTATATTGAACTATATTTTTCAAAAATGTACATAGAAATATATTCGCACATAATTTTTCGCGGAGACCGCAGCTCTTGCGTCCTGCAGCCATTGGTAGCATTTCCGCGCGGGCATTTGAAACGCTCTGTCACATATTTTGCATGCACGAGGGCAGTGCAGTTGTAAATTGAAGGGATAATTGAGAAAAAAAATTTGATATCTAAAATGGGAACGATACATCTTATGTGTTGATTTTCAACACATGGGAATGTGTTGATTTTTAACACATGGGAGAGCTCATGTGTTGAATGGTCAACACAGACAACAGGTGTTCCGCCGCGCCTGCAATTATTTCCCGTTTCGTAAACTTTGAAATGTTCATTTTGTCAAGAAACGAATTTACAAGATATTCAACTCGCCATGAAGTGTCAAATTCAATTACAGATCATACATACATACGGAAAATGTTTTTTTTTCAATTGAGGATGAAGCATTTTTTGCGCCTGAACTGATTTTTAATTGTTTTATTTAAACGTTTATCATCTAAACATTTGATAAAACCGCTTTTTAAAAAATTTAAGTACTTTTAGCTTCTTTAAAAATTGGTTGGAAATGCGGATTTGGAATAGGTACTACATTTCTATGGGTGGCCATTATGATGATGTCCGTTATATGGTGCGCACATAAAAGTGGAGCATGCGCAGATCATTATATTCTTTAATTTGGTGACTTTCAAGCATAATATTCCATGTTTATATGGCTCTATTTTTCATTTTATAATATTATGAATAGCGCCAAAAATGCTTCATCTTTAATTTTTTTTAAATAAATAAATTCTCCGAAAAAAGCTCTCTGTACAATTCATTTGATGTGCCTTTAGAGTATGTGGGAAAAATATTACATCAAAAAATTCTTTCGTGTAGACGTAATTTGCAAGGTAACGACCGCCGAGTCGTTTGAAGCACTTTAAGGGCCCTGGAAATCGTCGGGGAATCATGTTTGTATAACTGAGTCTAAACACAGCGCCAATCACTCAGGGGCGCCATGGCGTCCCTGGCAAAATGTATATGTATGGAAAGTCATAAACAAAGTCTAGACCAATTTTCCAGAAACCTTTTTTATTCAAGGCACTAATGGCAGGACAAAATTTGGCTTTCCGCAGATCCTCTGATTGTCTTTTTGATTACAACAATAGGAACTTTTTAAAAGCAATTGAAATGATCGCAAAATTCGACCTTGTAATAAGTGAGCACGTTAAGCATGTTCAAATTAAGCAAGATAGTAAACCTATAACATCAGCGTATTTAGGAGATAACAGGCAAAATACTTCTTAATTATTCTCGAATATACACCTGGCAAAAGGTGTGTTGAACAAATAACATTTATCGTCCGATTTATTGAAATAAATAATGACAAATAGTGTCAGGTACGTGAGTGTTTTCTTGGGTTTCATCCAGTGACTGATCAAACAGGCGAAGAACTTGCGCATGTTGTGTTAAATGAATTAGAGGAATATGGCTTAAGCCTTAAGCCAGTGTTTCCCAAACTTTTTTCGCACTTTTCAGGGAGGGGCAAGGCCGCCACCCTGGAATTTTTTCACAATACCAGAACCCTTGGGGGGGGGGGGCCATTAACTCGCTTGGTGCGGGTGGACTCTTGCTTGGCGCGACCTTTCCATTGTTAGAAAATTAGAGGAGTTGAGAGAAATTAAAATTCTTTAAAAACTTATTAAATCGAATTTTAATAGGCTGGATCAACTTCTTAATAGAAATGCAAGAAAGTCAAAAGAAAGATGGTAAAAATCGGCTGATATCTTCAACTCTAGTTATAAGTTCACACTAGAAAGTCGTATTAAAAGCTGTCTGCTATTACTCATGATATTAACCGATTTCCATGAACTTTTTTTTTCATTTTTTTCTAATTATATCAGGAAATTAATTCAGCTAATTAAGATTTAATGGAGCCATGCCTTCATAACTTTAGTAATTGTCACAGGCCTTCATCGCATAACATTGAAATATAACATTGGGTCATCATAGCAGGTACACGAAAGTAGCCGTCTGCTGACAACGGGGAGGCTGCCTCGGAGCCGGGCCCGGGGTGGCATCACCCTACGACGACTGCCGGGCCGGGGTGGTACCCCCCGACCGCGGTCGGGGACGTGACCGTCGGCAGTAGTTTGGGAATCGCTGGCTTAAGCGTTCAGGATTTCCGGGGTTAGAGCTATGACAACGGTACTAACATGAAAGACAAACACAAACGTGTTTAGGAGAGAATACTCAACAGTTTTAATCTTGCTGTAAATGATTCTGCAAAATTTAGTACTGAAGCTGTTGACTTTTTCGTAATTTTACAACAGGTGTATAGTTTTCTTTCGGCGTCAACTGAAAGATGGTAAATTTTTCGTAAGTATCTTTCGAGGTTTACGGTAAACCGTTGTCTGATACACGTTGGTCAAGTCGAACAGATACAGTAAAACCATTTAGTTTTCAAACAGGTGAAATTTGCGATGCGTTTATAGAAATATATGAAACCCATAAAGACCCTTCTACCCGCCATGAAGCGCAGTAATTAGCTACTATGATCAAAAGCTTCCTATTTTTATGCTTAGTTGCCATTTGGCATAAAATCTTATCCAACGTCAATGTAGTAAGTCTGATGTTACAGCATTCGAATCTTGATCTAACAAAGTGTAGCAATTTAATTCAAGAGCGCACACAGAATTTGGCTGCAATGCAAAATGATGAAGAATTTGAATCATGTATCAATGAGACTAAAGAATTAGCTGGTATCCTTGAACAGCGACAAAGTTTCCTGAAGTGACAGCTGTCAGACGTAAAATTCAACCTACATGCATCGATGAAACTAAGGACGAAGCCATTCAGGATCATAAACATAGATTCAAAATAAACTTTTATTTTGTTGTTCTAGATGTTGCGATTCGTGCTTTAGCGAACGATCTGCGATGTTGAACAACCATTATAAAATATTTAACTTCCTCGACAGTAGTTCCACTTTAAAAGATATCGCCAAAGATGAATTACAACGATGAAAGGATGTGCAATTAAAATTAACCGACAGTAAGACGAATGAATTTGACGTAGATTCTAGAGGGTTGCATGACAAAACGTGCTTTGAACTCTGCTCGTATCTGTAGCCTCAGAAAAAAAGGTCGTTTTCAAAACTGAAGTTAATAAGAAATTACTTGCAGTCAACTATGACTCAAGGATATATTGTATACAAAAAACTCATGATTATATGATTTACTTAACACTTTATATTTGTTACTGTAATTGTTCAACTTAGTGCAGTGATAGATAGTTTGTAACAATTGTGAATGGTATATGGACAACGAAAACATGATGCTTTGTTGGAGGGGGGGGGTGCTAAAACCCTGCACCCTGGCGACGGCTGTCTAGGACCGGCCCTGGCCATTTTGTCTATTATTTTGCATACATGATCTGAAGAGTACTAAGGTTTGCGGTAGAAGCCGTATTTTCCAGGAAAAAATTATATTTTTAATGTAATAATCGAAATGAAAAATGCGCTTCAATTGGCGGCATCACGCTAACACTGGTCGCTGCGGTAGTGAGGTTTTGTACTATTTATCTAGAAAGATACTAGATAAGACAGTTTTCTAGATTGCTTGTTGGTTTCATAACTTGTCCTGCGTTTGCCGGAACAAGATTTGGGTGAACCTTACGACAAAACGATAAACTACTATCTTTGCGTACAATGGTCTCCGATGCCATGATGATTTTCGAAGTCAATTTCAATGAATAAAGGATTTTAAGTGAACTAATTTGAACAATGAAATTAAATACAAGATAATTTGAACATTTACAAATTTTCAGGTAAACAAAATATCATGATCACTTCTGAATGTTCTAAATTTCGAATATTCCATTTGCCCAACGCTCATTTGTAATTGCTATTTGTCTTTTTTCATAAAATTGCTTTTTTTTATCGTGAAAACAATACACTATTCAATATAAATTGTTCTGAGCTCGACTTTTAGAAGTGAAGAGGAATCACTTTGCGAGATTTTTACATTTACATTAAAAAACAAGATTTACTCAATAAATAACAGCGTGCAAGAATATTTTACAAAAAACACTGGAAAACAATAAGAAAAATTTGGAATATCCGAAATTTTCAGTGATTTTAAGCCAGAATCTTCAGAAGAGCGCTAGCAGCATCTCGTTGTCTCTTGTTGCCAGTGCCATTTTGATCTAGGATATAGTCACTCATTTCGCTAGTCGTAGCATTCGGAAAGACATCCAAAAGACGACGGTAAGCTTTGGAAGGCTTCAGCAAAGAAAAACTTCCGAAAAGCATGATCCAACAAACTATTGTCTCGCCACGCGCATCTAAAAAAACTCAACCAATCAACGAAAACGTACAACGCCATCCATTTTTAAAAGGACGCCGAGCGGCAGATTTAAACTAAGTTAAACGCTAAGTGTGCGTATCACAGAATTAACTCGAAATTTCTTCTAAATAATCCTTTAAATTCAAATAAAAATAAATAAACATGTGTTCATCATGTATAATAAGTATGAAAATGTACAAAATTATAACATTAAAGAATTTACCGTGTGTTTTTCAACAAATATTTTATAAGAATAAATAAATATAAATAAAAATAAGTATAAATGAAAAAAATAAAAAAAATAATAAATAAAAATAAAATAATAAAATATAAATAAAAAAAATAAAAAAATGTGGACTGTGGATTTTTGGAAGGGAAAAAGTAGCTGTAAAGTCAGTTAAATTATTTTCTTATTGTTTAACTTATCAGAAAGAAATTATGTGTATGAAAAAGGATTCCTGAAAAGGATGTCGTCCTTAAAAATTTTGTTAAAATAAGACTTCGAAACTTTATACGTATATTTTATTATTGATTGCACTGTTTGTGTATTATAAATAGAGTAACAGTAATATAATAAGTACATACAGTGCAAATATTTATCATTACAAATTGCTGTATGAGAGAAACTCTGTGAAATTAGAAAGCTTTTCAAAAGTACAATGCAGTCTCATATTTTGTGCAGTTTTGAATAGTAACCAAGATGGTGGTCGTCGTACGTCGCGCGGCTTGAACGCATTCTCGTACCCCAAGTGGCGAGACCGTAGTTTTTTTTGGATCATGAGAATAGTGGAATAAATCAGTAAGATTTATTACAAAGTGGAAGTAAGAGTAAGGGTGGCGTCGACCGTGTCTATACCTAGGGCTAAATATGTACGGGTAGGGTCATGAATGAAATCCCCGTTAAGACCCAGGGCTCCTTGGGGAACGGATGACGGAAGAGTCGCACTGTGACTATAAGCTGGAACCCATTGCCCGCGAAGTTTGAAGCCGAAAGGCGGTTCCGCGGGCAGTACTCGGGTTCGAAAGAGGTTTTTGGTTTTAATTGGTATGCCTAGACGCGTCCTAGGAAAACCCAATACAACGTCTATAAAATATTTCGTCCTTTTTCCTCCTCCTAAAAAAAATATATATATATTGACCTAATATAGTGTGCAGGAGGATTTGCTGGTGTCGCGTATTTTTTAGTAATATGTAAAAGGGCTAGGAATTTAATATATAACATCTTCTTTGCAACAGCAGAAGGAAAATTATTTTCCACCACAAACTGTTTCAAGACAAGAAGGAAACTGCGTAAAGAAGAGAAAATCATTATTATCAACCATATCATAAGAAAATAAAGTAATTTGCCTCTTTCTATTTTCGCACAAATTCTTTTACTATTTTTTGTAAGACCTAAGTATAATGAACATTCTACTAGAATTCATGAATTTAAACGGTCAAATGCGGTAAGTTCTTCTTGCACATGATATAAATCAAAACTTCTAAATTTCAAATGATTTTTTTAATATGGGCTTATGTTTGTATGGAATTTCATTCACAATTTGAAAATAAATTCAATTTCTGGAGACTTCATTTATTTAAGTTTCAGCAATTTTTTTAAGTCAAAGTTTACAAAACCTATATATGCAAATTTTAGACTTTATAAAAGTAAACTCAATTGGCAAAAAAACTACTTCTACATTGTATGGAAAATCCAAGGGAGAATCCTATATTTTTGTAAATGAGAATTTTCATATACTCGAAACACGAAAGAAGGAAAGGAGCATATCTGGGATGATCGGGACAAACTCTTCTGGTGATTCATTGCAGCCCCAGACAATCTGAAGTGCATTTGCCTAATCCTAATCCTAGTCCAGGGCAAACTAAAACTAGAATCATGAAAATAATTGCCTTAATCTGGTGGGATTATTTATCAATACTGAACGGTGTGACATGTACCTATACCTCAGTTTTCGGAAAACTTTTTGCTCACTTTTCGGGTATTCTCAGACTTGACCCGGCTTAATTTTTTCTATTACTTTTCGGTCTATAAATGTTGAAAATTTGAAGGTGCTTAGTTTAAGAAACGAAAAATTAAATTGTTAAACGTATGAATTATTTTAATGTATAAGATCCCTGGAAATTATTTTATGTATGATTTATGACTCACAGATTTGTTTCTGGGCGAAAGATTTGAGGTGACACGTACTTTACCAATTGAATGAAAACACTTTTTCATCTTTAAACCTTTTCAAATGTGAAATAAGAAAAAAAGTTTGTTGGATTTTTGAAGAAAACAAATTGCAAGTTGTGGGTATTTTGCTTTCATGAAAACCCAAAACTGTGGAGTTGTGCGCTTTGAAAATTTAGCTTTTAACAACACTTGGTTGTGAAGATCAAACAATTTTTATTTCAGATTTTCTTCTAATCCCGCGTTTATGACCAAACTTCGTTCAAAAGGGTTCAAGATCCGAGCATCTTAGTATTTGCTTTTGAGGGGGAAGTGATCGCGAATATTATTTTTAACCCATTCAAATGTTCGATGGAAGATGCTTCTATTTGCACGTCAATTTCATTTTATTTCAGAGATTCATCAAGTAAAGGAAAGGCACCGTCCTCTCTTAAACAATATCATCATTTATACAAATTCTATTCTCGAAAATATATTTAAATCAATGTTTTCCGAGACTTATCAACTCTTGGACCACTAATAAAACGGTCTGAGCAAAGAACCCGAGTTCTGCCCTGTCTAAGTAGTGTTTTTTCAGAAGAAAAATCCGTCCAACTGAAGACAGCTACACAGGCCGACAAAATTTGTACCCAAAGACTGCACCAGGTGACTCCGAAGAATTTTGATGTCCTCAAAACGAGTGCGTTATCCAAATTTTTCCTATACGTCTGAATTTCGAGATATTCTAACCTAAAAGTGGAAGAATGGCCATTCTCAGCCACATTTGAAACAATATTACGGTAGCAGCGATTTTTTTCTCTTAAAACTGCAAACGCCATCGATCAGTACTTTTTTTACCTTTCATTTTCATTTTCGATCATCCCGAGAAGAGTTCTTTTCTCCAAAATATAGCACATTAACCACTTCAGTTTCACACTATAGTAACTTAAAGTTTTGAGATTGATGGGATTAATAAACTCGAATTTGACCTCAGATTTGCGAAATTCAAGATGACGGAACAGAATTTATAGATATACTGATTATACAACTCAAAAAACTTTTTATCGAAGAAAATATAGCTCTGAACAGAATTGATTGAATACCTAAAGAAAACTTTCAATGAAATATATTGGACACACGTTTTGGTATTTTGAGCAGCATAATATTCATCAAGTCACCAGTCAAGCAAGCATATGGAAACTGTAAAAATGATGGAATATGAGTGAAATATTATTTTGTTTCATATTTTGGCTGAATGTTTGGTACAAAACAAAACACAATATAGAGTTTATGGAACATAAAAGAAAACCCCAAGCAGATTATTTTACTCTTACTATTTCCGAATGCTTGATTGACTGACGTCTTTACTTGATGAACAGAATTGTGGTGCTTAAAAATTCTGAGACATTTCTGTAATATTGCATTGAAAGTTTGTTTCAGGTGTTTATTCAGTTCTTTTTAGAGCTACGAATTTCTCAATTGGAAGTTTAATAGGTTTAATTATGTCTTCAAGACTGCCACGCAAAGATGAAAATGAAATGTTTTGTTATGTATGTGTTCATTACGAACCTGCAAACACTCGCGAATTTATAACTGACTCTATTGAAAAAAATATTTGGATTGTTTCAAAATATCCATTACAAACTTAAATAAGTCATGGGTACATCGATGTATATGCAGTTTATGCAGAATCATGTTAGATAATCGGGGTAAACGTGATTCAAGATAAAAAGTTGTCCTCAAAGCTGCAGTTTGGCGCAAGCCAACAAGTCACAGTGATGATTGCTGTTTCTGTGCTATGAAGTCTGAATATTTTTCGATACTTCTAACACTTTCGTTAACAAAAAATATTATATATTCAACCTTTATCATAAATTTTTAATAACACTGACTGAAATGTTCGTTATTTTAACTAATTTTCAAAAAATCCAATTAAAAATCAATAATTCAGACCTTCAAGTGGTGATAATCGCCCAAATGTCTCTTCAAAGGTGAACGCAAGCAATGAAAATGGCCGAAAAGTCATGGATATTGATTGTTTTTGAATATACTGAAAATTAATCAAAACAACTTAAAATTTAGTGAGTTCCAATACAAATTTGTAGTGAAGCCTATCTGTTTCAGGTTATTTTAACTTATTCTTAATAAATTAAAAAAAAAATCAGTCGGTAGAAATCTCCCGTCGACAATTCCGACAGAGGTGGTGAACGTAGTTTGTTTCTTATTAAGTTTCGAAGAGTAAGTTATTTTCAGTTTACTTTTTGTAAATGAAAATAAAATAAGTTATCACGTGATAACATTTTTCATACAACGCAAGCAACGCTTCTTAATTTTTTTCATTCTAAACGTTGGTTTATAGGTAATCACTATGCGTCAAAATGTCAACCTCTCTTGTTAATCACTTCAGAAGAGGAACTGCATACAATTATGCCACAACTGCACCTACAGATAAGTTCGTTTAATCATATAATTATACTACACTCATAAATTCACGCTCCTCATTTTCTTGATGTGAAGGAAATTTCAAAGAATTGCAATACAAGTGTAACTAATGAATATTCTTTAAAATATTCTAGTATAGATTATACTAATTGCTATGTCATTCGTCCTTCTAAATTATCAATATTTTATTAAGCTATTTTTCTCACACCTGAATCAGAAAAATGCCTTAGACTTACAACATTTTCATAAAACGATTAGAAGGCATTGAAAAATTTTTTATTAATTTATTTGGTTACTTACGGAATGGAAAGATTAGTAATCTGTTGTAAGGCGTGATACGATTTTATCTTGCCACAAAAAATATGCATACTATGTACATGCAAATTGCACCTAGTATTCCATTTATTATTAAGAAGAATAAGGGAATTGAAAAGAATTGCCAAATAATAAATAATAAATTCTATATAAAATCGTTTACTTATTAAAAGAACCAAATCACATTCCAGTAAAGGAGATACATATGTATTAAATATTTCAGGAAAATATTTTCTCTAGCCTTCCATTGTTCAAAAGATCTGATATTACGCCGATTGACATATAATCTAGAAAAAACGATTTGCTCTCCAAATTTAATGAAAAATAAAGTGTAAAATAGACCTTCCATATGCCTTATGCCCGATATACTTGCAAGTGCTTCCGTGTAAGTTGAGATCTCAGGATCTATTTTTAAACGAAAAGCAGTAATGCTGCAAATGTTCCTAATTCTCCAGTGTATGTAGGGAGTGAGCAATATGAATGTATGAGTTATGCAAAGAATGTTTACAACATTCGATCAACTAAGCATAATAATGTCATAAACCTAAAGCATTTTTGCGATTTCAGGATGAGAGGAGCAGCTTGTGGATAAGAATAAATTACAATGACGATTAAGATAGCGACTAGTATATATTCGGAAACATCTTGAAAAATATTCATCAGTAACTTTCGTATCGAAATTCTTCATAGGTGTAGACTTCCTTCACTTCAAGAAAACGAAGACCATGTTTGGTATTCTGTGTTTAAACTTAGTGGTTTTCCCCAGTCCAATTGGTATATATAACAATATCTATAAGACCCTGTCTAGTCTTACAAAATTTATCCATAATACTAGCCCTCGACGAGCTGGAAATGGGTTAGTCTTACGGAAGGTTCCGTAATAGTAGACAGTTCGTATCTATAATTGAAAGTGCATTTGTAATTGTTGTACATTTATTTACTATTGAAAATCGTTCAAATTAGGATCATATTCTCTCTTCCATCGAACTGAGATTTGCGTCTAACTCGTCAAAGCAAACTCTTAAAATGAAGAGCGTTCAATAAAAGATCCAAACTGAAACTTAAATCTTTCCATTTAAACACGGAATCTATTATAATTTCAATAAGGATGTGAATCGAAAATGGATACGAAAAGAGCTAAGGACTCTGAAACTAACACCATTTACTTAAGGGTGTTTTCCAACCTCTTTTCGGACTGATATTTATTTTCATTCTCCAGTGTATCAATTGAGTGTTCTTTCAAACGAAAGATATGTTTTTTAAATTAATTTGATACTTGATGCAATAATCAATTTGCTACTTATACTTTTTTTTTTGCAGAATTAGTTTGGCCACACAAGCCATTCGCAGTCCATCCTCTTCCGATTCAACTTAATGTTCATCATTACGAAAGTTATGCACATCATGGTCAAAGTTACCCTATACACCAAGACTTTTGCGATGTAGGGACAGATGAGAATCATAAGTACGTCCTTGGAATGATCATATTTAGTCATTTGCTTCCATTTACTGCTCGTAGAGCTGATCTTGATAATAACTTTGGAAGAGTTAAAATATGCATAGATGGTAACACTGCCAACAAGGTTGTACCAATATTGAGTAATGATACTGTGAATAATCTGTTCTTCAAGCAATTCGGGCCACAAAATATTGTTTCTGCTGAAATACACGAAGTACACGAATAATTTAACTCAAGAATATACTTGGGCAGTTCTTACGATAGGGTGGCCTATTTTTTAAGTGAACAAAAAAATAATAAAGAAATTGTCAAATCTAAACTTTTCGACTTTTCTGGGTTATTTTCGTTTTCAAAATATACTATATGAAAGGAAAAACTAATCGTGGTCGAGGTCTGTTCCAACTTTTGTTCAGGATTATCCCTGTCTTGGCATATCCTTGGCTCAGTGTTGATGCAACTATGGTGAGAAATATATATTCGATGCGACATCGCATCGTGTCGACACTGTGTTGAGATGAAAACCAGCCATTGAGACTAATGCAATTCTCTACACTTTACAATTATGTATCAGCTGAGCGACATTTTTCCTTGGCTGGATCATCAATTTTGAATTTCTTTCAGAGTTAAGTAAACGATAGTGTCGCGTAATATGTAATATTATAAAAAGCATCAATGAAGAATGGTTTCTGTCAATAGTCGGAATAAAAGAAGTCGATACCTCCGTCACCGTCTAAAGTTGACAGCAAGTTTTGAGACTTATTTCGTGACTTCTAACAAGACCGATTTTCTTGATCTTCAAATTTTTCTCTCTGAACGCATGTCAGTACTTCTTGTGGACATACCAGTGAAATATAAAATGAACGTTTTGTATTCGAACAACTGACAGATTTTCCTTGGATGAAAATTGAAAATTGATGATCGAGCGTTGGTGATGATTTGACATTCACTTCGGTAATTTTATGTATTGTCAGGTGATTTCAGAGCATAATCAATTGTCTTGAGTGATTTTATGTAATTTCAAATGATTCCCATTAGTATTTGATTAATTTAACTCTTTCAACTGAAAGAAGCATGTTAATTCAAATTCAGTTCATGAAGAAATTGAAAAAGAAGTCGAAAATGTCGTTTCTACCATCTTCAAGTTCAGTTCAATCGAACTCGAGTTAAATGTATTTGAAGAGCAGATGAATTTCTTTAACTTCTTATTTAGGAATAAATCATTCATTTCCCAGTACTAGGTCGAATATTCTTGTCATGTTTAGTCTACGGTTCATAACATTGATTTGAAACTGAGAGTCGACTAATTACTTCGAATAATAAATGCTTCAGTTTATGAAGTATGAAATACAGAAAAGACGTATGAATTCATTTTTTTCGACAAGTGTATGAAAATTTTAGCGCAAGAAATTCCGCTAATTTTATGTTTCAAGAGTATATAATGGATTAAAGCTTATAGACTTTAGTATCTCAATTTTATCTTAGGTACACAAACTTAAAAAATAATCTCTTCCAGGCAAGAGCTTAACGTTATAAAACTGTGTCCAGGGTCACATGCTCATTAAGACTTTATTTGCCTTAGGTCTCACCTATTGTTTGTATTCCCAGAATAAATGGTAAATTGCGAATTCGCGCAGATTATAATGTTACAATAAATAAAGTTACCATGGAAAAGGCGATTATTATCCGCTAACAACACTCATCTCGGGTTATTTCAATGTAATAGAATGTGCTTTTGTTTGAATACAGCACCAGCTAATTTTCAATCTGTTACGGACTCGGTCATGAAAGTGGTAAAGAACGCTAGAGAATATCTTGATGATATAATATGTGGTGGTTCAGACAAGTCTGAAAGCGAAAGGGTGCTACACAAAGTTTTGTCTGGATTGAATGCCTACAATTCAAGATAAACTTTCGATCTCTGTCTGAAGCTCCAGTTCTTCAAGACTTGGCGCAATTGAAGTTTTATTTGAGTCTGTTGAACTTCTTTCATAATTTTATTCATATGTCTGCAGACTTGTTTAAATCATTACCCTGGTTGTGTAGAAAAGACGCTTCATCCGTATGGTCAAATGATTGTCAACGAGCCTTTAAGTTATCTCAAACAGAGGCTTCTGATAAAGCTACACTTGTCCTTTACAATCCAAAGTTATCTTTACAGGTTACTTGCGACATTAGTTCGTACGGGGTCGGCGCAGTCTTACGTCATGTTGTCGACTTAGTTGTGATTCCTAGTGCATTTGCATTGGCGACCTTATCTCGAACTGAATTGAACTACAGTCAGCCGGATAGAGAGGATTTAGTTACAGTGTTTGTACTGAAGCGATTTCATAAATATATGTGCGGTCGTAAATTTGTCTTGATTACGGATTATGAGCCTCTAAAGTATATTTTTGATTCGTATAAAGGCATACAGAAGCTATCCGCGTCTAGATCGCAACGTCAGTCAATAATTTTATCGACATATCGCTATGATATCAAGAGTAAAAAAGGTCTGATATTGAGAACGCTAATACCTTATCGCGCTCAATTTTACCTGGAGTAGGAGTGAAACCTACGGGAGAATGTTTCGGTCTGACTAATGAATTCGAATTTCATCTCTTGAGTTTTCATGAAGTTGCTAAAGCTACCGCAGAGGACCCAACACATCCTTCAGTAAAAACGAATACCAGTAAAGGATGGCTACAGGGATCCAAACTTGAGCATAATTTAAAACCTTATCTCAAGGTGTACTTTAGTAGACCACAAAGCCATGACACTAAACTTTCGATGATCGGGCAAACACAAAATTTTCACCTGGAAGGTTTTGTCTTAGTATGACGAACGTGAAAGCGCAACTCTGGCTGGCCGGTCAGCTCCAGGTAAGCCGGGGCAGGCGATCTTAGTTGCGTAACAATATAGGTATATAAAGTCATTCAGCAAGTTTATGAAAATTTGTGTACATACAGGATACAATGTAAGAAAGTGCACTTGCTCATTGTCAAAAGATTTTTTGGCGCAGAATGTGCCGGCAAAGCGCGCGAAAATTGCAAAATTCCGACAAAATTATTATCATGAATAATTCCTTATTAATCTTCATCTTTATTTAATTATTACCTTTGTACACTTCTTGCAGCTTCCCTATAAAGTCTCGATACCTCTCCCCCTTTTCCTTCTCTTTGACTGTGATGTTGCCGAAGGCTAGAGTCGAGAGTTCGATAACAAACATCGTTCATTTCTTTTTGTCAAGGAGTACGATGTCAGGCCTCGAGTGTGCAACTTTTAGCCTGAAGTCAAAGTTCCAGTAAATTTTTCACAACTCGTTTCTGACAATTGACTCTATCTCTTTGGGAGCGTTCGACAGAGCAGGGTTACGGTTAACACCATAGGAGCGACAAAGATGGTAACAAAGCACTCTTAGAGCCGCATTGTGCCGGTGGAGATACGTCGTTCCCGCGTTAGTGTGGCACCAGGATAATATATGCCATAGGTACTCAGATTGTGCATGATACGCTCTGCACCTGTCGCTGAGAACTTCTTCACTATGATGCGGCTACGGTATACCAAGGTGGAAATGACATCGTCCTGACACACAAAAATAAAACCCTCTGTGCCTGAATTAGGTCCGGATGATTTGAGGAAAGCAAACGTTAACTCGATCGACAAGGACTGATCTCTTACATTTATGTGAAAGTTTCTGTGCATTTTCTTATCGTGAAGCTATTCGAGGAAGCTGCTTACTTCTGCTTCCTTTACCCGGGCTCTTTTAGAAGTGAGGCATCTAGATGAGTAATGCACTTTCCTTACTTCTAATGATAAGATGCAGACCAAGGGTCTTGGCTGTCTGCTCCGCGGCTTTGTAGAGGAACGCTTCTTTGCCAATCATTTCATAGTCCCTGACTATTGTCAGGAGAGCATCTCTTTCACTTGCCACGATGTGAGTTGTACCCAAGACAATCCAGTCATAAATACACTGGATATTTAGAAGTCCGCGTCCGCCTTTACGGCGTGGGATGTATAATCGTGAAACGGACAAGTTGATATGCAAGCACTTCTGCATATGCATGATCTTACGTGTGGGGATATCGAGGGCTGTGAGCTCGTGCTTCGTCAATGGGACTACCCCAAATGAATAGAGTAGAACCGGGACGGCAAGCATGTTAGTTGCAGGTATCTTGTTCAACGCCGACAGATTGGAAGACCAAATCTGTCGAAGGAGACGCTTGTATCTGCTTCGGAGAGCCTCCT